>JAMWYP010000415.1:0-281001 GCA_025563575.1 Acacia pycnantha | reverse complement strand
TTGCCTTGATTGCCATTGGCAAAAACTGATAATATCATTTTCTACACTGTGCAGTTCAAAAATTGGCGCCAAAACTAGCTTTGATTTAACCGAGATACACTATATAAGATCAATTACAGAGAAATTAAATTTTCTTTTCTGTATGCAGTGTAAAGTGGTAAACAAGGATGAGCAGCAGCAGCATCTGAAAACATGATCATTAGTGATGCCAAAACTGACAGGAGAGTCTGATTCCTCCGCCTCCGACTGTACCTGGAAAAAAGAACCGACAGGGGAGGGGAAATAGTGGACGACTGCGGCAAAGTTCCTCACCAGAGGAGTTAGCACAAGAGAATCGTAAAATGTAATGTTGAGGAGTGTCACGTTTATCTCGAGGAATTCTGCCGCCTGAGAGGAAGGGCAATGCCTTCAATCAAGGGAGAATCTTCAGGATGTCTAGGATGTTTAACAGGTAAAGATGTATGCGAACCTGCACATGATCACCTCGCATAAATCAGTAAAAATTGTGTACTTACAGTGAAAATGACAGCAGGATGTTTCCTCTATTCCTTAAGAACTAGTTGAGAGGTTGGATTTGGTCTTGAATAAAATATCTCAATCAATTTAGTCTCCTATATTTATCTTTTTCCCCAACATTAATTTACCTAACTTATAAACTACTGCTTCTATTCTTTTTTATAAGATATCATTATTCGAATGGGTACATTCCTTTTTATAGAATACCCTTTGGAGATGTCTAAACATTTAATGCATTTTTTCAATTTTTACCCTCAATTATGTCTCTCTCCTCACTTTTTCCCACTCATTCTCTCTCCCACACCTTTATAAATAAGGGTCTTTTTGGAAAATGAGTTGCATTTTTTACAATTTTATTATTATCTTCAACAAATTTTAACTAACATTTTGATCCAGGTAATTGGTTATTGGTATCTCTTATAAAAAGGAAAGGAGGGAGTAGTATATAATCTAATGTTACATAGAGGTTTTTCAAGGAGATCGTGCCAATTTTGTTCAAATTAACCAATTTATTTCATTTCCTTAGCCTATCCAAATTAGTCAACCAACTCTTATATTAAGGATCGAAGATAGTACTTATTCTACTTTCTAGAGATTGAAGGTAAGGGTTCCAAGTCAGCAAAGTATACCATCGGCCATATCCTTAGTTTTGTGAAGAAGAAAAGTTCCTGAGAGGATTGTCACAAACCCACAAATCTCTGTGACAACTTGTGTTGGACTTTGCCTGTCCCAGTCCTGAATCGAATTCATAACTAAATCAGGGACCAATCTTATGATATGACAAACAGATGGCGAGTATGGGTTGCATATATATCAATATAACTAGTACACACACACATAAATTTAGACGTATGGGGTGCATATATATCAACATAACTAGTACATACACACATAAAATCAGATGTACGGACTGCATAAGTATAAATATAACTAGTACATACACACATAAACTCAGATGTACGGGCTGCATAAGTATCAATATAACTGGTACATACACACATAAACTCAGATGTACAGGCTGCATAAGTATCAATATAACTGGTACACACATAAATTCAGATAAAACCGGTCCTAAGCCTATATTTAACAGCTCAAGTTTTTAACTTGTTCTGACATGGTATAAGAACTTTGATCCTCACTGCCAGCCATCGTTCTCTTTAATTAGATTTAATTTTCAACCTTACAAGGAACAGTTAGTGTTAGACCTTATCAGTGAAGAAATGGTAAAAAATAAATTAAAGTGATTCAAACACGTGTAAAGAAGGCCACTAAAGGTTGCCATTGCAGAGAGTTAGGTAGATAGTCTTTACTCTTTACCCTTTTAAAAGATATATATATATAGAGAGAGAGAGAGAGAGAGAGCAAATGCATTTAGGAAAGCTCTAGAACAAAATCTCAGTAAATGGCAAGTTATGTATGAACAGCTAGTTGTTTATAAAGCTAAGGTATGGTTTCTGACAATAACACCAGGCAACAGCCATCTTGAAGATGGTCTTCGCGTCACCTTGAACACTAATGTCTTGTTAAAGAAGGGGCAGGAAAGGAAAGGAAATATGAGAGGGATTGGAGCTTTCTTTCATAGGTTTGTATTTTTTAAAAAAAGAAAGGAAAGGATTGGGGATGGGACAAAGCTGAGTGCCTGAGTCCCACATGAATTTTGCACGGCCTATATCTGTCCAAGATGGGGGGAAGGGGAAGGGGGGGGGGGGTTGGTTTGCTGTGTGGACCTCAAATAATTTAAGATGAATAGAAAAGAAAGCAAAATTAAATTTTAACTAAAAATGAGAAAAAAAGAGACTAATCTAATAAGGTAATTTGACATGTTTATATATTATTGGGAGAAAATTTGCGTTGTTTGAGAGGTAAATAGTGTTAAATATCTTTAGTTGTAAATTTGCATAATGTGAATGGTAAATACTCATAGTTTGACTGGTAGATTTGCGTTATATGAATGGTAAAGTTGAGGGCCTTCTTAATCATTAATTTGTGAATCGGCCCTTAACTATAATTCTCCCTATATTATTTCCTTACCCTCCCATCATGAAACCAAACAAAGGGAAATGTCTCTGCCTTTCCATCCTATCATACCAAAGTGTAAGATAACCCATAAACTTTCTTTTCCTTCCCTTTCTATGATACCAAAAAGGCATAAAGGAACATGGTTGATAATTTGCGTATGATTCTCAGCAAGTGATCTTGTATAAATACTACATAAAGACTAGAATATGTGCAATTTCCAAGGAGTAACTAAAGAGCCCATTTTTTGGCCCAAAAAAAACTAGAGCTCATTTGAAGTATCAGGTAAATGACATACAAACAACAATAAATTTTAACTTATCTCCCTTAATCTCTTACTTTACTAATGATTTGTCTTCTGCAATTACAACTTACTACTTAGGATACCCTAGTACTAATATTTAAAAGCACAGTAGGACCATCGTTTAAGAAAATATATAAAATGCATAGATACTAACGGAACTCTACAATCACTGGCAATGCGCCTCAACTGTTCAACAAATAGATTATATCAAACTGTCAATCCAGATAATCTGAAGTTCTGCTGAACACAATCATCAGAGACATGAAATAAAGCAAGAAAGCAGTATCCAACAGTATCAATTAGCAAATGCAAAGCGAACTTACCTTAAACATGATGATACTAGCCACAATGGTAAACGTTGTGAACATAACATAATATATGGGAGATACCACTGCTGTATTGAAAGTATCCAGTGCCTAAATTGTAGAAACATTAGAATAATTATCATATGAATAATAAAATCAAAGGCACTAGTCAAAGACCAAATAACTATAAAAAGAGGTGAATATATATAAATGAAATCACTTTGTACTAATTGTTTTGCAGCAGTAGCACCAAACATAATCCAAAGCCACACAACTCTTTAATCAAGTTTAAAGCTATCAAAACTATGAACTTTGTTCCCATATGATCAGTTGAATATTCAATCCTGAAAAGACTTGTCTGGGGACCAATTGAGGAGCAAAGAAAAGTAATGTAGAAATTAGATGACCCACTAACAGTAGGGGAGGATAGAATGTGTTTTTCCATACTCATCTCAACCTTAAAGGCCCACTGACTATTGCTTTGACCATTCAAACTAAAACTAGCGGTCTTATCTACATTTAATTTATCAAACCATTCATTAAACCTGCTTCTCCAGGCCTTCTCTCTATTGATTACCATCCTGGCAGTCATTTGAATCTTTATAGGATTTCATTTACATTTCATTTCAGTTTTAGTCCGCCACTTACTCCAGATAGAGCAAGTGAGAGTACTTTTAGGGCCTGTTTGGTTGGAAGGGAGGGGATGGAATGGGAGAAAAAATGAGCCCCTCCCCTCATTTGGTTTGAAATTTTGGAGGGGGGAGGAGCCAAAATATGCCCTCCAAATCCCCACCCCCACCCCCAATTTTGGTTCCCTCCAAATTGGGGTTTTTTCTGGGGCAGCCAAAAATCTTGACTAATTTGCCCTAATTAACTTTTTGATATTCCTATTTATGCCCTTGGGGGAAAAATAAAAACAGACTCAGAAACTCACTTTCACCCAGCACTTTTGTCCCTTCACACGCAACCACATTCAAGATCTCCCAACCCAAAAACTCTCTCTCAAGCATCAACCTCCATTCATTTTCGCGAGGTATGACAAATTGACAATGTCAAATATATCATACATTGCAAAAAATTAACCCCCATTCATTCATAAATCTCTGCAGACAGTTCACAGCAAGCAGTTCGTTTCTCTCAATCTTAAAGTCCTTTAACAGTATGGTTTCCCAACTATAAAAATTAACCCCCATTCATTCATAAATCTATGGCTGTGTATTCAAACGGAACATTAAAACATTTACAATAATTAGATAGACGCCAACTAGTCTCCTCGTTTGAGATGAGAGTGAATTTTCATAAATTATGTAATTTATTTTGAGGTGTAAACTAATTTCAATACTTTTTATAAGTAAAAAAAAATATAAACTAACATATAATGGTAAAATGGTAAATTAGTTATTATCTCCCCTCCCATCCCCTCTTGAACCAAACAAAGGATCATTAAAAATCCATCCCCTTCCTTCCCCTCCAACCAAACGAAACAAGGTAACCCTCTATCCTTTCCTCTCCTTCGATCCCCTCCCTTCAAACAAAACAGGCCCTTAATATTGCTATCCTCCTCATGAACAATCATCAATATCAAATTTATAGAAAACAACATTATTCATAAGTCACGAACAATGAGATTTATTCCAGAGACTCTATGCAACATGCACAGACGCTACATTGTTAATGTAAGACAATCAGATTTTAACAACCCATTTCTCTGTTGCTGACCTTCCAAAAGGCTGCAGAAATATCAATTCCACCTCCCTATCAATTGCGTTTCCCCCTAATTTTAATATAATACACAGCAGTAGTTCTCAGGTTTTGATAGTCACCTTATGATCCCGCACAAATTATTTTTCTTTTCCTTATTATCTTCCATGAATTAGGAGTTTAGCAGAAGTAGCAGCATCTTCACTTGCGTAAACACACTTAGTATCAGGCCAAAAATAAGGAAACTGCCTGTGTAGCCCCAGTGGCAATTACATACAACAGCTTTCTTGCTACATATGTGAAAATTAAAAACATATTTTAGACCTTAGAGGGTTTTCTATACGTGTAAAAAAGATAAGAAATAAATACACAGAATTTTTACCCCCAGACAAATAGCCATGTCCAAATTTTCTTGTTTTCTTACTTAAACTTCCCCCTTAATCATTTTATCATCAAAGTTTTACCAACACATTGTAATTTTCATTGATCACGACAAAAAAGGCTCCATTCTTTCAATTCTTTCAAAATTATATACATTGGATGATAGTCAGGCACGTTAGTACTTCACCACCAAACGTCAACAGAAAAAAGATGCAAAACACACATGAATCATAAAGTTACAAAAATGACCAAAGGTCATGGACCATAGGAAATTAGGAATATGCCTAAAGGTTTTCTCAGAGAACTGTCATTCAAAAAGCATGTTACAAACAAGTTAGATAAAGATTATACCTAAACTGCACAATTTTATCTTCTTAACAATATAAGACTTGAGGTGTTGATATCAAGAGCACTGGAACAATAGGCATAAATATGAAAACACACGATACAGTTCACATTCACATCATTATATGGAAAGCTAAACCAACCATTTCCAAGGGAGCTATGGACCTAGAAAATGAGAATTCAGGAAACTAACAAGAAAACCATGAATAACTATAAACTATAAAGTTACCTTATTTAGATAATTCATTTGGGTAAGAACACAAACGATTACAACCAGTGTGAATGCCCACGTTTGGGGATAAAGAAGTTGATTCATCCCTGACAGAGTTAACTTCAAGGCAATTCCAAGTGCCTTAACACTCATGACCTGTCGAAGGATAACTTCAGGATAAATCTCTCAGAAAGGGCATAAAAAGGGAAACATAAGACAGCTAGAAAGTTACCAACTAGAAGATAATGAGACGTACCGACAGAGAACCTACAAGGGAGCAAACACCAATATAGACCATTATGTGTGTCTGGCCATAGCTTGGAATAAAGTAGATGATGAGAATGAAGACGGCTATTAGAACCAAAGTTGCAAATAAGATAAATGCTGCCAAAAGAAAATTACAGTCCCTTGGTAAGAAAGGAAAATTCAACGAGATATTTTGTATAGAAATATTGTCTCGGCCAGAACCCTGACTACCTGGATCCATAGCAAGATCCCAAACTTCACTCACTGATGAGATTTCTTTCTCTTGAGGTGCATGTAGAACAATAGTTGTTGAACCCACAACACACAAAACACAGCCAAGAATTCCAAACAAATGTAGCTTCTCCTGTAAAATAACATGAGCAAGTGCAGCACTGCAAGAAAATATCAGACGTCAGCAACTACACAAATAATCAAGAATAAATATAAGCTCATTTTTGTCATGCCTGATAATAATGCTCAGAGCACCAAGTGGGGTGACCAGTATAGCTGGAGCAAATGCATAGGCTGCAAAATTAGCTATCTCTCCAACAATCACTGTTTAAATAACAAACATCTGTTAGAATAAATTTTCCTCCTCTTACTATTACTAACTACACAACTCAGTTTAACAAACTCATTTGAGGAAACTTGGCAATTATTCTGGATTTATGAAGGTTCTTCACAGGCTAATTTTAAAGTTCACGAGCTACATTACTTTCCCCACTTTTAGAATAACTATATGAAGCAGTGACTTGCTTAAGCAGGTGCCTCTGGAAAACTGGATATAACGAATCGATGACAAACAGCCTAAGAACATATTTCAATAGTATTTCCATTACAATAATATTTTAAAATTTAAAATTAATATTGTAACTACTACCTACCAATCTATTATTGAGATATACATAAGTACTCACGATTTCCTCCTTGCTCTCTCCAAGTAACCTTAATTAATTAGCTTCAGCTTTGCTCAATAATTTGAGCTCATCCAGAACCCAATCAATCTTTGTCCTTATTCTTATGAGTTTCTCAAGTGCATAGGGTTGTTGAAGGGTGAAGCTCATTATTTTGATAGGGTTTCAAAACTACCTTATACTATTTTGATTTTTAAAGCACAAAGGAAAATAAATCACAAAAATGAACCAACTAAATGTGATTTGCTGGAATTCAAAAGCACTCAAACCCATAATATCCAGGTAATTATAAAAACAAAGTCCAGATTTGATCCAGTAATTGAAAGAACAGAATCAAATATAACTCACTTGTTATCATGCCCACCCACCAAAGAGGTTCATACAAGTAGGAGTAGCCGCCACTTCCTGCCAATCATTGAGGAAGTTAGTCACCATCAACCTTGATCCATCACAAAAATGGTGTGAACCAAAAATAAATAGGGTAACAATACAAGGTAAACACTCACTAAACAACATTCATTCCTATAGCAAGTGTAGACGCTTGCAGCAACATAC
The DNA here is from genome assembly GCA_025563575.1 of Acacia pycnantha. Taxonomy (NCBI): domain Eukaryota; kingdom Viridiplantae; phylum Streptophyta; class Magnoliopsida; order Fabales; family Fabaceae; genus Acacia; species Acacia pycnantha. The sequence continues at coordinate 273,507 of JAMWYP010000415.1, read as the reverse complement.
AATTACAAACTCAAGGTAAGTGAAAGCCGCTCCATAACACATATTATAGATAACAAGGCATCCCTAAAGCATGAAAAACACAAGCGTGAATTTCATTTAACAAGGCATCCCTATTGCCTTTGCACTATTACAGTTTGTGCACACTTATTTAACATTAACATAAAGATCAGGTCAAACTCCATTATTCAGTTCAATTAATGAACACAAATATGTGCTAAGCTTGACAAAGACAAAAGGTCTAATGATGACGTAGTTAACACAGCATAAAAAACTAAAGAAAAAATCAACGAAACAACACATTTACTCCAATTTCAGATTTTGGTCAGTTCAGAATGTGCTATGCCCAATTAGTAAGTGAGACTTGTTGTGGTGGTGGATAGTTTAGGTTACCTCTAAAAATGAAAAAAACCCCAGATCCACAATTTTATTTTCAGTACATTCCTATCATCTGTTACAACAAAAACCCAGAAATATGTGGCAAGGGAACAAAACTGAAAAATGAGCTTCCAAGTCTGAGATGAGTCCGCAGTGACAAATAACTACATGTTAAAATCTGGTCCAATGTTGTTAATTGATAAGGATGGTGAAGATGAACTAATTTCTGGTGATAGTGTGTTATCGCTAATAATAAAGGAACAAACTCATCTAAATCAAAAAGAAAAAAGAGAACAAAAGGTTCAAGTTCAACATCAATTGCCAGCATTGAGGAACTAAAGGCTGATTTAAGATGAGAAAGCGTTGAGATTGGTGGGCTGAATCTGAAAGTTTCAATTCGGTTAACTAGTATGATAAGTAAAAGGCTTTTAGATTATTCTTTTGTCGTTAGATAGTATTTTGAACTTGAGTAGTGCATATATCATTTGTTAATAGCTGAGGATTGACGTGACTGCTGTATTTTTTTTCCTGTTCAAATTCAAAACTTTTCAGAACTTTTGCCTCGAGGATACCTTTCACATTTGACTACCTTGCTCTGGTCCTTAATGTAACGCCGAAGCTTTTAAGGAAAAATAGACAAAAAGAAAAGACATGTCAAACCACTATATTACCAACCTAAGCGGATATCCCAAATACCAATTAAGGAAGTGTAAGCATCCATATGAGATCAAATTTATCCCGTAAATGATATGATACTATGATCTTTACACCAACTTCGATCCACTTGATGCTAAGGCCTAACAGCAGAACGAACCTCAATTGATCAATTGAATTCGCACCCCAACCCGCATAACCCCATTCACTGAATTAAACCCGCGCTTCTTAAATAATTCGGCATATTGCACAATCAAAAGTCATAATTAATATAAATTCAAGTGGGGAAAGAAAAACCTGCCCGTACTCCGCTAGAAGCAGCCTTCTTCAAGCCTTTCTTTTTCACAATGAAACTGGCACCGATGAAGAAGCTAGACGACAGAGCAAGACAAAGACCCTTCACATTATCGGATGACATCCCCCTGTAGGTGTCACGCCAGCTGGAAGTCCCCATGGCTAAGAAAAAAACCCTTACTTAGAAGAGACAACGCAGAATTTCCCGAGTCCTCACCCAGTGGGAACGCCGACTGGGTAAAGGGTGCGAATGGATCTTCGGGCAAACAAGACAAACCAGATTCTGACGCGAAATTTCGTCGGTTATTGCAGTTTGGTGGTGTATACAGCTGCGAGATTCCTGATTGGAAATCAATAAAGCACAATTGGACATGAATGGAAAGCCATTTAGGGTTCCAAATTTGAATTCACCAATATGGAACTACACTCGTTTACAGTCCCAGCAAGGTTTGATAACGATATGACTTTTCTCTCCTTTTTTTTACCATCGTCGTATCCAAATCCAAATGTTCTGTGACTCAAAATGGAAATGGTGATCCAGATTCCGACGTCCACCAGCATATGAACGTTTCTTTTCTCTCTTCTCAAGTTTGGAGTTTCTCTTTCTACCTTCCAATATTCCTTTCTTTTCTTTTGGCTCACTATCATTTTGATCTCTTAATTTATTTGGATTTTTCAATTTGGTCCTTCCATTTTTTCCATCAATTAATTGTGCGTGTTTGGCAAGCTTTTTCCATTGTATTAAAAAAAAAGGTTAAGTACCAATTTGTCCCTAAAGTATGTATCCAGGAGCAATTTCCCCCCTTAAGTTTTCAACGTAGCAATGTTACCATTGAAGTATCAAAACATAGCAATGTTGCCTCTCTGTTAAAAACCCTAACATTGACTGTTAGTTGACCGTTAGAGTTTTAAACGGAGGGACAACATTGCTATGGTTTAATAAGCGTTGTTGTAATTAAGAACTTGTGAATTACTAAATGGCAAGTATGAATTGAGAAAGGCTGTCTTGTGATTAAATTGCAAGAGGTTTATTACAAAATCATTGTTGTAACTGGAAACTTGTTAGTTATATCAAGGGGAGCTTTTGAAAAGAAATTAGACTTATGAATTGAATCATAATAACAATGATTAAATTTAAACATTGGATTCAGTTGTAGGGAACAGATCAACAAAGTCATATGTACATGACTAAAGAACATTATAAGCTAAACAATGGCCACCATGTAATCAAGTGCACATAAAAAAAAAAAAAAAAAAAACTATGTGTGTGTCATTTAATGCAATATTTTTTTTTTTTTTTATAAAAAAAAGTGTACATCTATGTGTGTATAAATATAGCAGAATGTCAAAATTTACAAGTTTCAATTACCAACAAAATACACAAACACTTGCTATTGATCACCAAAATATGAACTTACTATTCACCATTTGTTTCCATCTGTTAAAATCGAACCATTAAACCGGTTGGAGTACTGAGTCCAAGATTAGTGAGTCAAATCAAAACTAACTCGAAGCCAAATCGGTGAGAAATTGAAGATTTTAAGGTTATTAATATAAAATTATAAAAAAAATAAATAAAGGGAAAAAGACGAATAAATACCATATGAATTTGCAAAACCCCCCAAACCCACCGAATTTGTAAAAACTCGAGAGGTGACAAGGACTGCCACGAGGAATATGCAAATTCATGCAAATGACCACAATGCCCTTAAGGTTTTTCTCGATTCATTCCCCTGCGTGTGTCTTGTTCGTCGTCACCGCCGTGACCCACCAAGTCGCCGCCACTCCCCACGCCTTGGATGCTCGCTCCCGTGCCGAAGTGGTCGCGGCTCGTGGAGATACCAGTACTATTTAAGTTAAGTTAAGAAAACCTGGGTTGATCGGGATTGGGGCATAATCATCCTCTCTTCTTATCTTTACAGAATTAGATTCAATTACTAGAATGGAACCTTTAGTGAGTCGTAGATCGCCTATGGGTAATCGGCGTAGTCTTTGCTTTTTCCGTTGCCAATCGAATCTTGCTCGAGCACAAAGAAGAGCAATTCTTGAGAATTCATTTCTCTTCGATTGCAACTGCACTAATTTCCATCCATCTACCACCACGACAGTATAAGCTCGTGGATCAAGTGGAGAATTTATTGGAATATATGAAAAATTCCTCTCAACTAAAGAACAAGAACAAAATGTTTACCAGACATATAATAAGAGAATAAAATGACCAGGCCATTGAATTAATATTTATTAAGTATGTTTTCGGCTAAAAACATTTGGCATTTCTCTTCCCACTCGTTTTGATTTGTTTTCAACCACTTGGCATAGAATCTTCACATCACTCGTCAATGGAAAGATATATGATTGGTATATATTTGGTATTTACATTAAGTTTTAGTTCAATTTCTTATATTTATAAATTTTATTTCTAATCCCTTAACTTTAACATTATAAGCTCACCTCACGAAAAATGCTGACTTGACAAATTTAATAACTCAAATGATGATAACTCAACATCATTTATATTTATCAACTCGAGATTCTTTTATCATCATACTATCCAAATCCAACTGTTATGCAATTTACTCCTTTAACTTCATATAATATTTCATTTTAGGACAACAAGGGTTTAGCTGATATGCTAGCTAAGAAGGTGCTGAATGGACCACTCAACCTACAAGTTATAGGCTTGACGATTTTATTGTTTCCTGTTTGGCATGGCGTCCAACAGTAAAAAAAAGTCCAATGTCGGGATTAAAAGCCCAATGGAGAAAAAACTCGCATCTTTTGATGTTTGAGGTAGCATCACAAATAGATGGGCTTTTACCCCAAAAGCAGCTTCAAAGAAAAAGCCACAGATATCAGCTTCTCATGACAAAATATGGCTTCACGGTGGAAAGCATGAAATGCAAATTAAAATTTTACCTTTTTGTCCTTCTCATATGTCACCTCTGTTCTCTGGCTTTTCATCAGCCATGGCCAACCTTAGATCTCAGTGTCCAGTTGTTGAATCTCTCTCTAATCTCTAATCTCGGTGTCTAAGAGGTACGGTTGCAGTTCATCTCTTATTCATTGACAATGAGAAACGAAGGAGTAGATGGAGAAGAAGGAGATCAGTGTATACGGAATACATGCTCAATCCAAAGCATGAACAAAGAGTAAGGTTGAGGTTAGGGTTGTCTAAAAACCCAAGGTCCGGTTGGTCGGCCGGTTCGGTCCGGCTCGACCAGGTTTAAGGCAAACAAAAAAATGGTCTCGAGACAATTTGACTGGACCAGACCGGACCAAATTGCTCGGGTTGGACTGGACTTAAACCCCTGGACCGGTCCGGTCTGACCCGAGGTCCTTTTTTTTTTTTTTTTGTAAATCACCATTATATTGAGCCATTTACTGGAGTCTGGACATCTTAATGTGCTTTTTAATTTATAGGAATAACTTTTCATTATGTCACTTTTTATTATTTTAGGAAGTCAGGTGAAATCAGAGCTAAAATATTGTATCCCAAGAAAGCAAAAAAAAAAAAAAAAAACGGACTGCTTGGGCGGTCCAGGCGAGTCCATCCGGTCCGGTTCGGTCCAGCTGAGCTCGGGCTGGTACAGACCAGACCAGGACCTCGGCTGATTTTCAGCCCGAGGTCATATCGGGCCAGACCTCGGGTTGACCTCCAACCCGGTCTGGCCCGGTCAGACTTCGGGATGAGTTTAACAATTGAAAACACGTAGAGTAAGAGTCAAATGATGAAGTAATCTTAATTTTTATAATAGATTTCTTTCAATTTTCTTGCATATTAGATCTGTGCCATATTTCAAATACTTTTATTTATGATGTAGCTTTTTTTATTTTCACCCCCTCGATAAAATTCTTGGGTCCGCCCTTGAAGTAGCTCAGCTCGTGTTTTTATTTTCCTCTTTATTGCTCTATGATATAATTTGTATGTAACCTTGGATTATTTGTACTACGACTCATGCAACCCTAACAGATCCAAAACAAACGCATTACAACAGAAGATATGACTTGTCTGCTAAAATAAACTACATAACACACATGTTACAAAATGAAGCTGATAGGTATGGAAATTCTGGATTACAGTTTTAGACAAGAGTTTCACCACATCAGTCCACACGATACAATATACCTGTAACAAGGTCCTCTCATACTCAGGAACTCAATACTCAGCCCATTATTGCCTCCCCAACCTCTACATTTTTTCCTCCCCATTTTGCTGTTCTGTTTATTCTATTTCCCTTTTATTGGCCCATGAGTCCCTTTTTTCTCTTACAGTCCCCACCTTCCTCCTCCTTTTTCTCCCTTCTGTATTCAGGATCAAGTAGTTGGATTGTTAGTTATACTAGAACATATTAAATATATTAAATTTTAATTGTACTTGTATAATCTGATTATTTTATAGATTAGAAACTAATGTTTCATGGTGGTGATTTCACTTGCTTTAGGAATTATTCTGACAGTTTTCTATCTGCTAATTACCCCAAAGTACATTTTATATGATAATAACTAATTCTTCTCCGGCATATTATTTCATATTTCCTATTGATTATGATTTTTTTTTCCTATACAAGTGCATCTCCCTTCCTCAACCTTCAATTACTGCACAAGTTTTCCCCAAAAATTCTGAAAATAATTTGAAACTTTTACAGGTTTGTTAGCTGTTGAGGTAAAATCTCTGCTATATGGTCTAATTTCATGTTAGAATACTATGTACATATTGTGATTAATACGTTAGAATAACATGTAATTAAAAAGCATATTATAAGGCTTCTTAATAGTGATGAATTTGATATAATGTTATGAATAATAGAGCAAGAAATTTCTTCATTCTCTTGTTAATAGTCACATTTCTATTGGACTTAGTTTTAGTTGTTCTTTTTTGGCTTTTAATTATTCTTTGATGTTATATTTGTCACAAAGAAGTCTGATAGGGGTGTCTTAAGACTCCTTGTTGGTGAGATTGTTTTTTTTATTTGACCAGTAATGTTTGTGAGATTGGGAAAGACATATAGTTGGATATGTGTGGGGTTGTTGAAGTAGGAAAAGGCATTTAGCTAGCCCGTTTGGATCCTCTTATTTTTAAGCTAAAAGCTACTTTTAAGCTAAAGTTAAAAAAAAGAGCTTTTAAAAAAAAGCTAAAAGCTGTTTGGTGATTATATAAATTTTTTAGCTTAAAAGCTGAAATTAAAAGAGCTTATGTAAAATCCTGTTTGGCCTAGCTTATGCTTATAAGTAGAAGATAAGCTAAAAATAAGCTAGGCCAAACAGACACAGTTCTGTGTATTTTCTGACGATGTTAGCAGCATAACTAATATTATGTTCCTATTTGTAAGAGTTATTTAACAGTAATGCTTTTCTTCTTTAGTTTTTTATTCAACAACAAAAACAATTTTGCTCATAAGCATTTTATTTTTTATGCTGAATGATCTTATATCTTCATTATTCAAGTTTAATTGTTATCACTTTTTTGTGGCAATTCTGCTTGACTACTGTGACCTTTAGATTTGATTGTTATATACTATCTCCTGTCCAAATGTAAGACAAAGTTTGTAGTACAATTATATTTAGGATTTGGAGGAGTAATATACAACAAAATATTTCCATGTAACTGGTTTGGTATGGCTTATTAAAACCTCACCATCTGATTGATAATGAAAGAGAACAAAAAATCATCGACTACACCAGCTGAAAAATCTACTTAACTTTTAAAAATCCTCTTACCCAAGTACAAATGCATCCCTAGTTTATTAATCTAACAACACCAAGGTTGCAATCTGTACCACATGCTATCTAGAAATTGGAAATAAACATATATCCATGATCTATTGTAGAGAAAAGGACCTACCACAACCCAAAATCCCACCACAAATCTCAATGTCATACTTACAAAAAACCAATCGATCCCCTCTCCTTGATCAACATTTTCATCATCTTGATCTAAATCACTTCAAGTGCAATTATTAATGAGAGGAGGGCCACATAGGTTGTTGCCAACAAAACTAGCTAGATGCTTCAAAGCTTTGCAATTGTGTCCCTATAGGAATTCTTCCCTCCAAATAATTGCTTTCAAAAAGCTCAAGAAGCCTAACTTGGTTATGCTTGGTGGGATTTCACCAAAAAGATGATTCCTTGAGAAATCCGCATAGTGATTCCATGTTCCCAATGTTTTTTTGGAATTTCACCGCTCAAACAATTATTGGAGACATTTAAAAAATGTAACCCCTTAAGTCTTGTGATTTCCATTGCTATCTCGCCAGATAATTTGTTGCTTGAAAGGTCAATATACTTGTGACAAGTCCAAGAATAGCTCTATAATAATCAACTTTTCTTTTTAGGAAAAGGAGCTCCTGAAGAATCAATTGCCTTGTGTTGTTTGCTCCATTGCAGTGAATTTATGATTTTGAACTACTATTTACGATTGAAATAGCACTCAAATGGTTGATACATTTGGGTATATGTCATGTCAACTTGTTTTGTGCAAGGTCTAAGATTTGTAACAGCCTCATGTAACATATTTGATAGGGAATTTGACCAGAGAACTTATTTGATCTAAGAACAAGAATCTTCAAATTTGGCAAGTGTTGTCCAACCCATGATTTAATTGTTCCTGAAACTTGATTGTTCCCTAGATCCAAAAAAATCAATTTGCTGCAATTCTTCAAGAAAGTCGGAAAACTTCCAAAGAAACTATTGTTGCTAAGGCGCAACACTTCCAACCAGGATAGTGCTCCAATGGATGAGGGTAAGATCCTTGTCAACTGGTTGTTTTCTAAGTTCACCACACCAAGTTTTGGCTACATCATCCAACAATCAGATATTTCTCCCGACAAATTATTGGATGCCAATATGAGAAATTCCAATTTCTTTGTCTCATCATGTTCAGAACACAAAAGTGTGCTATGGAACCTAAAAATTGATTGCTTGAGAGGTCTATATAAATCATATGGGGTGATATGTAAGGTGGTTGACCATTTAACTTATTCGAGCTTAAATCCACAATAATTGGATGGCAATGGAATTCTTCCATATATTTGAAAGCTCACCATCGATGTAATTGTGAGAGACTGAATTTATGAGCATTGTCAAATGTGCTCCAAACCCAAGCTGGAATATGACCAAATATCTGTGTTTGAAACATCCAAATCACAGAGATGCTTTACTGATTGAGTGAGTGTTTAGGTAACACTCAAAAAACGGTTTCAAAAGCCCTTTTTTGCACGCCGAGATAAAACTCTTTTCACATACTTACTTTGTACATTGTAAAAACTATTTTCCAAAAGCTAATCCAAACACACACTGAATGCTTGAATGGAAAGTCAGGTCTTAAATACCATGAAGTTATTCCTAAGTACTCCAAAACTTGAAAAGGAGGACTCCAATTGGGACTCACTTCTAAAGTGAATTGGTTTCTTGATGCATTGAAAAGGTATAAGTGGGGGAAATTGATAAGGTGGGCCTCTTTTACAATTCCATTAAAAGTGATCCTAGAATTTCAAAAGGAAATCCATTGAATTGATTATTTGAAAAGTCAAGCAATATTAAAGATGCAAGGTTTTGTAATGATGGATATTGTTGCCAGAGAGATAAAGTCTACCAAGATTTTTGAAGTGCCCAATTTGATCTGTTAAATAGCCAGGTTGTTGAAAACCTGTAGCATGCAAAACCTCTAATTTTTGTGAATCACATTTGGAAAAACCTTAAAAAAATTTGGAGACTTGTTGATCGCACTTCTTATTTGAAATGAACACTCTTTTCAGGTTGCAGAGATTTCTAATAGAGATTGGAATTTTCCCTTCTAGATGATTATCAAACAAAGCAAGATGATCAAGAGAAGTCAAGTTTCCAATAATGTTACAAGAAATAGTGCCATCCAAGTTGTTACTATAGAGATAAAGTAACTTTAAGTGACTAGAGTTGTACAACCAAGAGTCAAACAAATTCTTAGATAAATCAAGATGTTGAAGGAAGGTTAGGTTTTGAATACCAAGAGAGATAGATCCATAAAAATTATCATTTGATAACTGAAGATAAACCAAATTTCCAAATTGGAATATCCACTTTGGAACTAGTGAAGGCCCATAGAAGTAAGAATTGGAAAGGTCAAGGATGGCTAGAGTTGAAAAGTTAAAGGGAGATGGTTGAAAACGATGATCAAAATCACAATATGACAAATGCAACACACTCAAAGAGGGAAGTGAATGTAGAATGCTTAACCAATTAGAGGCAATGGATAACTTTGTGAAACTTAGGTCAAGATGTTGGAGTCGATAAAGACCTCCGAGCCACTGGAGATTGCCAACATAAAAGGCATCCATATTGGATTGATCAGAACCTCTAAGATCAAGATAGATTAAACTGGAGAGGTTTCCAATTTCTTGAGGGATGCTTCCCATGAAATGATTTCCTCAATGTCAAGGTATAGCAAACTAGAAAGATTGCTAATTTGATGAGGAATTCTTCCACCAAATCCAGCTTGAGAAAGGTTAAGGTATGTTAAGCTCATCATTGAGCCAAGTAAGCTAGGAATTGGCATGCCGCCAAAATCATTATACCACTCAAGTAATTTAAATGCTTCAAATCAAGTAAAGGGGGATGTATCTTACCCTCAAGCCTTGATCTCTCTAAATATTCACGTACATCGTAATACCAAGGAGGCGAAGGAGGTGAAGTTGCGAGGTGAAGCTCAAGAATGCTGCCAGTTAAGTTGTTGCAAACAACTGACGCCCAGTTACAGCAATCTCCATCATCGGCAGACCAAGAGGTGAGCCTGCTTGAAGGGTCTAGGAGATGAAGCTTAAGCTTAAGAATAGCATCTCGCTCACTTGGAACGCTGAGGATCCTAGAGGATGCTTTGTATATGATTATATCAACAGTTAAAAAGGCAAGCAACCACAGGAAAATAAACTTAACATTGGTAACAATGTTGCAGGAACCATCCATGACAAGCCAGCTTTTTTCTAGTGCGGGATGATTTTTCTGAGGTACATTCTTTGTTACAAGCTAAGTGCTGAAATTTATAATGTTACTTGTTGATCTATGTAGCTGTTATTTAAAATGCCTCTAACCAACTTCTTACGAACAATAATTGAGGGCCTCCACACATTAAAATGCTGCGGAAGAATACCACTCCTCCGGTTATAAATATAAGACATAGTTGAGTTTTTTTGGAGAGATTAAGGAAGCTAAATAATTATTTAATCATATCATATGATGTATATCCTTAGATTATATATCAGTTTATAAGTTAGCCAAAATAGTTTGGAGAAAAAATAACAAATATAAATATTTTAAAATAATTTAATTAACTTCTTTAATCTTTTTTTAAAAATTAACCGTCTTAAATTTAGGACTGAAGGGAGTATTATATCTCAATCATTGTCCTACCTAATCTCTGACATTTTCTGCAATCTTTCATCATTGTAATAGTAATTGATTTCCACTTTTATAATTCAATCAATGAAATTTTCAATGTGATATGGAGCATCCATAGGAACCATATTATTCTATCTTTCATCATTTAATAGTATTTGTATGTTATCATTGTAATAATGGATGTGTTACAATCAAGCTATGGATTACAGAACTCACCGTATGTATGTATGTATGTATGTATGTATGTATGTATGTATGTATGTATGTAGGATGTGTTACAATCAAGCTATGGTATGTATGTATGTATGTTATCATTGTAATAATGGATGTGTTACAATCAAGCTATGGATTACAGAACTGTAATAATGGATGTGTTACAATCAAGCTATGGTATGTATGTATGTATGTTATCATTGTAATAATGGATGTGTTACAATCAAGCTATGGATTACAGAACTCATCGTATGTATGTTATGTATGTATGTATGTATGTATGTATGTATGTATGTATGTATGTATGTATGTATGTATGTATGTATGTATGTATGTATGTATGTATGTATGTATGTATGTATGTATGTATGTATGTATGTATGTATGTATGTATGTATTGTGTAAATTTAGCTTATTATTCTAAGTTAAATTCTGTAGGAAGTTAGGAAATTTAAGGGCCAAAGTGCCAAAATGACAAAAATGCCCCTAAGGGACATAAATAACTTAGGAAAAATTATGAAAAATCCTAAAAAGCAGTAAAATGACCAAGTGAAGTAGGAGAATATATTTTCTCTAATTATGGTAATTTAATAAATTATGAACTCGGAGAAATTGTATAAGAATGTCCAAAAGGTGATAAAAGACCAAAATACCCTTACAAATTATAGAATAATGTAACATCCCAATTTTAAGAGCCAAATTTTTTTTTTAAAAACAAAACATCAGAGTAACGCATCGGCGGAATAAAAACATTGAGTAACTGATTATAACAATAATGGTGGCGTATCTGCCTGTTCATAAAGATTAATACATTATCTGATTATGACTTTACATCTCATCGTAGATCATTACTCGGTCTTCACGTGGTCTTCATCTTCATATGTGATGTCTGCTCTGCTTACTCTTACCCTCCGTCCATGGTCTCTCTCTCCAGACCTTGATGTGATGCTATAGTAAGAGCTGAGATCCAACGTTCATCGGATCTCAGGTAACGGTTAACCTCATGCTTATATAACAGTATATGATCAACAAATATTTCTAAAAATACAGCAATGATTCTTGATCATTTAATAACAACTACCCTACAAGCAAAGTTATCTGTCTGCACTTTAATTGTGTGCCACGATGTCTTTGTCGTGTCCGTAGCGCTAGGGAAAACATGACGGTATTATACTTAATATAACAGTAAAGCTGTAAGTGATTATCTAAGTTTATTACCTTAGTCACTGTGCATGGCTCAGAACAGAGTTCCACCCATGGCTTATGAAACTATCCATATCATATATAAACAGACTATAAGCATCAGAGTCAGTGTTACAGTACGTCGCGAACGTACCTTCGTTTGATGGTACTTCGGTACTTTTGACGGAAATGACACGTTTTACGAAAAACGGCGAAACGTCCAACAGCGGCACTTCGGACAGCGTAACGGCAGCAAATCAGAGTTTTTGATGTCCTAAAAGAGTAATATCACTTTTATTAGTGATTTGACAACATAACTGGCATTTTAGGTAAAAATTACCATTTTGCCCCTATATCCCTAATTGGCGGAATTTCGCCAGCACTTCGTTACTCTAGCAAATTTTCTTCCCGAAATTTCGCCAGAACTTCGACGCAATTATGATTCTTGAAAATAATGACTAAAATAGCCCTCCCATATGTGTGGATTGGTTCGACTTTAAGAGACTTGAGAGTGGTAAGTTATCACACTGTCATGCTGCAGCTAGACATATCCCAATTCAGGTACCATAAAAAAAAATATTTGGATTTGGGATAACCAATTTCTTGGTGCGGCAATCAACTTCTCACTCAATTTATGAAAACTTGTCTCACAGTCTTTGTTCAACATAAATGATTTAATTTCTTACTCCTGAGTCTTGTTTATTGGCACGTTACGCGAAATTTACTTGAATAAAGATTCGGTTTCCGCATCAGTTCTATCTCTGCTTGTGAGAATCATATATTCTTTGTCGCCATCTATCTTCACCGTTTATTGAAAACTATTGAGAGTATCGTTGACACTATGAAGCAAGATTCATATTATAACCGCAACTTGGTTCAAAATATGCTTACAAGCTAAGAGCTCACACCCGATGGTGTAGCTACTATTACAACGTAAGGAAGTACATATGCATCCCAAAGGATCCGTACAAGTATCAAAAGGAAATGATTGATTTAGCCATGGGATCGGACTATATTTGAAATAGATTTTACTAGCGATAGTATCAGGAACCATCTCTGCGGATTCTCCGGATTCCACTTCGAGCAATGCTATCATCTGGTCTAAGTTCTGTGGTTCGTTCTCCATAGCTATCTGGGGACAGTCCTTGCCAATATGCCCTGGCTCTCGGCATTTAGAACAAATTGGTCTTACATTACAGGCAACACCGGGATGGTAGTTCCCACATTTCCAGCATGGATGAAGTTTCTGTTTCTGCTGTCCAGTATGGACTGACTTCTGACTTAGGTTTTGTAATCCTATCCTTGCAGCTCTCAGCATTTTGGACATTTGTTGGAGTCTGGCATTTGGGAATGGTTGCATTGTTTAGTACGAGCTACCTTCTTGCTTTTCCCTTGATTTCGAGCCAAGGCGCCTTCCTTTTACGTGTGGATGTTTTGTGCCTAAGTCCATCATGACTTGATCCGCTCACTGCTTGGCATTCCTTGATCTACGCAGCTCCTCTAAGTTACATTCCATCAGACGGCAGGTTTCCAGTTGTCTCTCAATCTGCCTTTCTTTTCTTTCAGCTAGGAGGGTATCAATAAGTGTTTCTTTTGCTCTTTCAGCTTTTCCTTCATAGATGTTTGCTCCTTCAACTTTTCCCGCTGAGTCTCTTGCTCTATCAGTTTGTCCATTCGAGCTATTTGCTCAATCAGTCGTTCCTTCAATTCTTGCAACTCACTTTGGTGTTCAAGATGTTGTACTGGGATTGGCATCACTAGTGGTTGTCTACCTGCATCTTCATCTTGATCTTGGCCCCCAAGCACTTCGATTCCTTGCCAATCTTTCATCGTATCCTTCTATTTAAGATTAACAATCTTTTAGGGAACTAGCTTTGTATTACCTCTATATTACATATTGTTCATAGAAAAAGATACTATATCATTTAGCTAGTTTTAACATCCGTAGTTACAACTTATAACTTAATTTATAACTACTTGCTTACATATTGTCTAAAACCAGCCTTTGAAGATGATTTAGGAAAGAGTAGAAATTGGTTGTACGTTCTCCATCTAAGATTTTATTAGTCTGCTCCATCCAGAAGCGGTATCGGGGAAAAAGGTATAGAGTTGATTTCACCCAGTCATCTAGCTGGTAAGGGCACCTATTTCTCCGTGCGTAAATCGTTTTGACCTGTTCCAGAAATCGGAAATACGTCCCTTTGCTAGTCTCACTTCGTTGATCTGCCGTCAAGTACACGGTTCGTAGGACACTTATCAACTCTTTGTTTGTATCCAGGACATGTTGTAGAAGATTTGGTTCATAGAAAGAATCATTCTCGGAATCATCTTGATAGCTTAGCCGCAGGAAGTATTCACGGTTGTCATCATCGGAAGAATGATCTGATCCTATGGGTTCGCCTGATTGAGAAGGCATTCTAGCCATTGATACAAGGTAGGACACAGAATCAAAGTTTTGTACAGGTTCAGAGTTGATGTGTGAGACCTCCGTTCTCTGGATAGTTGAAGTTGTTGCCTACTAACGAAAGATGTGGATTTTCAGGCTTTTCAGAGTGAATAAAGTTATTGGGATGATAAGAAATTTCAGAATTTATCAAGGTTATTTGAAGTATCAATAACGAATTTATACTCAAGATATGCTTAAGATGTTATAGTCATCTCGTGCTTCCTAACTTACTTGTTATTTTAGTCCATACAAACCCTACTTGGTTATATCTGCTATTATATTACTTCTCAGGGATCTAACATCACAACTATGTTTCCCCGTTCCTTATCTATCTTACTCGTAGGTCATTCACGTTTCCTTTTTCTAGATTACAAGCTTTGTGCTAGGATAGAACTATCGTTTAGTACAAATTGACGACTATCAGAGTTATCAGAGCAGGTTATCAGAATTTGTGTCGGAACTGATTTTCAAGATCTATGATCTCCTGGGTAGTCAAAATTGTCGTCGGTAGGTGACATTACCAGGGTTATCAGGGTTATCAGAGGCTGATATCAGGGTTATCAGAGCTACCAGAAACTGATATCAGAGCTATTAGAGCTATCAGAGACTGATATCAGAGTTATCAGAGTCTGATATCAGGGCTTTCGGAACTATCCGAGATAGATAACAGGGTTATCGGGACTATCAGATGTTGATATAGGGATTATCAGAGGTATCGGAGACTGATATCAGAGTTATCAGATACTGATATCAGGGTCATCAGGGTTATCTACGGTATCAGGGGTATCCGAGATATCCGGGTCTTTAGTGGTATCAGTGGTATCAAAGATATCCGGGTTTTTAGTGGTATCAGTGGTATCAGCGATATCCGGGTTTTAGTGGTATCAGAGATATCCGGGTTTTCAGTGGTATCAGTGGTATCAGAGATATCCGGGTCTTTAGTGATATCAGAGGTATCAGAGATATCTGATATCGACATAAGTCTAGGCGATAGATATACCGATTCTAGGTTTAATCTGTCATTTTCAAAGATATTCTCTGAGTTTAAAAGGCTTAAGAACCTAACTTTCAGTTAGCCGAGCAGAATGGCCGGGTAAGTGTCTACCATGGGGGCCTCACCGGGTTAGCGGCGACTTATGGCACACCCACGTAGGCTAGCCTTGCCTTCGGCACCAAACTATCCGTAATAACATAGTCAGATCCATTCCAGGAAAACTGCTTTGATACCAAAAGTGTAACATCCCAATTTTAAGAGCCAAATTTTTTTTTTAAAAACAAAACATCAGAGTAACGCATCGGCGGAATAAAAACATTGAGTAACTGATTATAACAATAATGGTGGCGTATCTGCCTGTTCATAAAGATTAATACATTATCGATTATGACTTTACATCTCATCGCCGATCATTACTCGGTCTTTACGTGGTCTTCATCTTCATGTGTGATGTACGCTCTCGCTTACTCTTACCCTCCGTCCATGGTCTCTCTCTCCAGACCTTGATGTGATGCTATAGTAAGAGCGAGATCAACGTTCATCGGATCTCAGGTAACGGTTAACCTCATGCTTATATAACAGTATATGATCAACAGATATTTCTAAAAATACGGCAATGATTCTTGATCATTTAATAACAACTACCACAAGCAAAGTTATCTCATGCACTTTAATTGTGTGCCACGATGTCTTGTCGTGTCAAGTAGCGCTAGGAAAACATGACGGTATTATACTTAATATAACAGTAAAGCTTGTAAGTGATTATCTAAGTTTATTACCTTAGTCACCGTGCATGGCTCGAACGAGTTCCACCCATGGCTTATGAAACTATCCATATCATATATAAACAGACTATAAGCATCAGAGTCAGTGTTACAGTACGCCGCGAACGTACCTTCGTTTGACGGTACTTGGTACTTTTGCGGAAATGACACGTTTACGAAAAACGGCGAAACGTCCAACGGCACTTCGGACGGCGTAACGGCGGCAAATCGAGTTTTTGATGTCCTAAAAGAGTAATATCACTTTTATTAGTGATTTGTCAACATAACTGGCATTTTAGGTAAAAATTACCATTTTGCCCCTATATCCCTAATTGGCGGAATTTCGCCAGCACTTCGTTACTCTAGCAAATTTTCTCCCGAAATTTCGCCAGAACTTCGACGCAATTATGATTCTTGAAAATAATGACTAAAATAGCCCTCCCATATGATACCCAAATCATACTTGAAATTTAAAGGCTATTAAACATTATAACCCCTACTTTTGAAAAGCTATAAGCTTCAACTTTTCGGCGACTCGATCCCTACTATGTTTACACCTCTGCATATTTTTCAACGCAAACAAGGATCAAAACATTTGTAGGAATCTTGTCACCTACTTCCTAAATCTAACTAACAATTCTACTAACTACTAAACTAAAAACTAAAGCTAAGAAAGACTTACAGTTGAAGACTTAGAACAATTTTCGAGGCTTCATTGCAAAAATCTCGAGCTTCTCTCTCTTCTTTCTCCCTCTAGGCTCAGCCAAACAAGGGAAAATGGTGTGAAATATGAAGAGAACTCTTGCCTTTATATAGGCAAATTTTGGGTCCTAAAGTGTAATTTTCCCTTCTCAAATTTTGGGTCCAAAGTTGTAATTTTCCCTTTAATATTTAGAAGGATGATTCTTGGCCACACACCTCACACAATTCGGCCACTTGCTCCACAAGCCAAGGGTGGTCAATTGAATGATGACAAGTGTCCTCATTCGGTCAATTTCCGATCGGTACCGATTTGCGTAATTTCGGAAAAATCCCAAAATTCTGGATTTACAACTTTGGAAACATATTCTCACTTATTAGAAATGTCCAAGTTAACCTATATTTTGATTTCATATAGGGCTCCAACAGTCCAGTTGAGTCTTTCTCGAAAAACGTGTCCAAACGCGTCGGTGTCGAAACTTGTTTTGGAAACATCAATCTCTTGAGAAAAAATCACTTGAATCCAAATATGTTCATGAAAATTCCCAACTCTTTTCCAAATGTCACAACATAACCTTTTCGTCCTCTTGGCTATCTGGTCTTTTCTCAGAATTTCCCTATTTCGTCTTATTAGGAAAAGCACAACGGCTTGAATTAACTTAGCAAGAGTCTAACGGAAGATAAAAACCCTTTGTTTAATATTTTACCTTGACTTTGGAATCTCATTCCTAGATCTCTAGATAGGATCCGTTTCCTAATTCCCATTTTACTATTCACCCTTTATAACTTTAATTAATTATATTATTATTATAATAAAACTTATATATTAAGTTTTCTTTTATTTATTATTATTATTATTATTATTATTATTATTTTCTCTTTTTCTTTTTTTTTTTCTGCCCTTTTTTTTTTTATTTCGTTTTTTTTTATTTGATTAATTATTTAATTAATTAAATAATTATTTTACATAATTTTTACGAATTTTCCCATTGGTCCATTCTTGCATTTAGGCTTAAAAATACCTAAATTCAACTATTTTTCTCCAAAATTTCCAAGTAATTAGTAAATATACTTTTACTAATTTTCAACCCAAAACCACTAATTTTAGGGTTTTACATAATTATTCTGAATTTCCTTTACTTAAGCTTAAGTAATTAGCCAATAATTTCTAATTACTTTCTTATCATTAGTTGATAATTTTATTAATTAGGATGCTTCATTACCTCAAAACTTCTGTATTGACATTTTTGCTTTCATGTCTCTTGCATTATCTTAGCACCTACGGGGTATTACGGTCATTTCCTTACTTTTTGAGTATTCTTCTACAATTTCTCCAAGTTTGTAACTTATTAAATTACCTAAATTAGGGACAATATCCTTCCCTATTTCAAATAGATTTTTACTTGCTTCTTTTATAGCTTTCACAATTTTCCTAAATCATTTATGTCCCTTAGGGGCATTTTGGTCATTGGCACTTTGGCCCTTAGATTCTCTAATTTCCAAGAGATTTTTCCTTAGAAAATAAGATAATTATATCTTATTATTTGATATCCCATATTCACCTACTTTTTATAGGTATAATCTTACCAAATTATGATACGTATTTTTGGGGTATTACAAATAATGTAAGAGGCATGGAAATACTAAGGTTAATGCATGAATATGAAGGTAATGAGGCATTGTAATTAAGAAAATTATCAACAAGTGATAAAAGAGTAATTAGGTAATATTGAGCTAATTACTTAAGCATAAGTAAAGGAAATTCATGAATAATTATGGGAAGCTCAAAAATTAGTGGAAATTAGTTGAATATTAGTAAAAATATATTTACTAATTAATTGGAAATTTTTGTGAAAAATAGTTGAGTTTAGGTATTTTTAAGCCTAAATACAAGAATTGACCAATTAGGTAATTTTGGTGGAATTTTTGGAAAAGTTAAATAAATAAATCATTAAATAATTAATTAATTAAAAAATAAATATTTATTAAAATAAAAGGTGGCCAGCGCGAAATTTGGGCCCAAGAAAATAAAAATAAAATGAAAAATGAAGTAAGAAGCAAGTGGTGCAAGTTGCATATTATAATATTAATATAATTAATTAAAGTAAAAATTGTGAATAGTAATTTTAAAATTAGGAAACGGATCCCTATCTAGAGATCTAGGAATGGGAACTCCAAGGTCAAGGTAAAATATTGATCGGTGAGTTTTTACCTTCAAGTGACCTCTTAGGAAGTTAATTAGAAGCCGTTGTGCATTTTCTAATAAAACAAAATAGGGAAAAATGCATATAGGCATATTTTGGAAATGAAGAAAATAAATTCTAACTCAATATCTAGGAATGAGTTTGAATTTATTTAGACATATTTGGAATCGGTGAATTTTACTAAGAGATTGATGTTTCCAAAAACAAGTTAACCTTGCCAGGACACGTTCGGACACGTTTTCGAAAACTTCAACTGGATCATTGGAGGCCTATATGGAATCAAAATTTAGGTTAACTTGGACATTTCTACTAAGTGAGAACATGTCTTCGAGTTGTAAATCAGAATTTTGAGAATTCTCAGAAATCACGCGAATCGAGGTACCGATCGGAGAAATTTAACTAGACAGGGGCATAAAGCAAGCCAAGTCACCATTTTGGACCAATGGGAGGCTGCCACATCACCCATAGAGGTCGGCCAAGGGGTGAAAATGAAGGGCAAAAACCTTTTGGAAAAGTTGGACATAAAGAATGAAAACAACTTGCAAAATTCCAAGCTTGTCCTTTCAAAAGTCTATAAATAGATGCCATGCCCTTTGAAAATTCTCACACCATTCTCTTCTTGCCTTGGCGAATTCTAGGAGAGAAAGAAGAGAGAAGCTCTGGGGGAAGGTTACGCGAAGTCTTCAACGGGTAAGTCTTTTTGGTCTTTAGTCTTTAGTTTTTAGTTTGGTAGTTAGTAGAATTGTTAGATAGTTTTAGTAAGTAGGGAATGAGATTCCTACTATTGTTTTTAGGCCTCATTGCATTGAAAATGCCCTGACGAGGTAAAAACTTGGTAGGGATCGAGTACTACAAAGTTTTTTATAGCTCTTTCAAAACTAGGGGTAGAAATGCTAGAATAGCCTTTAAATTTTCAAGTATGATTGGGTATCATATGGGAGGGCTATTTTAGTCATTATTTTCGAAAATCATAGTTGCGTCGAAGTTCTGGCAAAATTTCGGGAAGAAAATTTGTCAGAGTAACGAAGTGCTGGCGAAATTCGCCGATTAGGGTAGAAGGGCAAAATGGTAATTTTACCTAAAATGCCGATTATAGTGTCAAATCACTAATAAAGGTGATATTATTCTTATAGGATATCGAATCTCCGATTTCTTTGATCACGCTTGTCCAACAGCCGCATTTTGAAGTTCACGTTTTTTTAGTAAAAGTACGTTTTCACGTAGGTGGTACCTAACGTCGCAAACGAAGGTACGGACGCGTCTTGTAACACTAATCTTGCACATCTTAAATACTTATATTTCAATGATATGTTCGTAGACAGTTATACGCAGACGGTTATACGGGTTATAGTTTTGGTAACAGTTGGTTTTCTAAGCCCAGCGAGGACACGAGTGAGTATCGTGGCAGGTGAATAGTGCGGTTGTTATTGTTAATGTTTTACCTTATGGGGCTTTACATATTGCTTTGTGCTTATGTTTTGTCGGCATAATGATCATGCATACATTGTATGCTTATGATATCTTGTTGTATTAGCTCTAGAATATCTGTTGGCAATATCTTTGTGTTATTTGGGCTCGAGGTTAACAGTTACACGAGATTCAATGCGTTGAATTGAATCTCGTTTGTAGCTTCGGAGTGCGGAGGACCGCGGGTGAAGTCAGGGAAAGCGGCGGGGGAGTAGACTTGAGGATGAAGTTATCTTATCGCCTTCTTTGTTTCTTTACGTAGTTTACTTTTGAGCAGTAGGATTACGTAATCAATACTTTATTACACTATGGTCCATGTTATGTTATGATCAGTTACTCTTACGCTCCATTGCTCGACTCTGACTTTAAAAAAAAAAAAAAAAATTCCGCGTTTCAAATTGGGATGTTACAGTATGTATTTGTATGTTATCATTGTAATAATGGATGTGTTACAATCAAGCTATGGATTACAGAACTCACCATATGTACTTGCAAATGTATGTATGTATATATGTACTTGCAACTTTGCTTAGTATTTTGGATAGCATTGGATACATCTTCTGTTATTCTCCCTTCATTGCAAGTAATTCATTCGATGGAGATTTATGACTTTAAGTTGTGAGATTAACAAAAGATTATGCGAAGAAAACCCTTGTGTTACCTGGTGTGGGTTATTACTTTTATATATTTATTTTCTGTGAAGGGACAAATAATAGTCACTGGTCATTTTTATAAATATTGAATATAGGGCTTCCTTTATTTGCAGTCTCAGCACGCAAATGCAACCAAACACATAATCCATAGCTTATTATTATAAATGATAGTACATATTTCAACATTGAAAAATTTGATCACTGCATGAACGACGCAGGGACATATTATTCATACAATAATTGTATCCAATATTGTGAAGGCACTTGCAATACCAAGAATTTAGTTTTAGTTCCTATAGTTTGAAATTGTTGGTTTTGCTCCTTATAATTTTATAAGAATTTGATCTAAGTCTAAAGTATATAACATCAATCATTAAATTCAAATCAAGTTTTTATGAAACTATGAAAAAAAAAAAAAAATTTGAAACTATGGGGACTAAAACCAAAATCGAATCAAATTATAAAGACAAACAATAATTATGAGTATTATTTCATGAATATGAAGCATGGCACTTCTATTTTTCATGAAATAATAATTCTTGGAAAGAAAGTTTCATAACTTGAAGAGTTGAGATGACACTTGAACAAGAAGAAAACAAGAAAATGAGACAATGGCTAGCATTCTCCTTTATCTTCTCCGATGGATATATGGGTGGATGGGCTTTGTTAGCTAATTTTGGACATAAACATCACTCTGACTTGCGCTTAATGATTTATCACTTGCAATCTCTGAAGAAGATGGCTTGCTTTATTGTTGTCCTTGGCTATAAATTAGCTCTATTAAGGGGCTGGTACAAGAGTTTTGGAAGGAAGGGGAAGGAAAAATTTTATGACTTAAATTAAAAAAAAAAAATTGAAAAAGTCTGGTTTAAAGTTTATAATTATTTTTTGGGAGAATTATAATAAAGGACCTAATAAAAATAATATTTATTAAGAAGGACCATAAAAATGATAATTATTTTGAAGGACCAAAAATTAAAAAATTAAAATAGAAAGACTAAATTGCCCTTCACAAGATTTCCTATAATCTCTCTATCTGAACCAGCATCTGGAGTGATTGATGGATAAAGACAAATAAAGACCAATTCAAACAACCTCATTCTTTTTCGATTGCATAAACTTGAAACTAACCTGACTTTTCATATCCTATATCATATTAAATTGCGATTCTGGTTACCACTCCCATTTCATCGCTCCAATCGACCTTAGATTTCTCACCAACCTAAAACCCAAAATGCGGAAAAAAAGAGTACTAGATTAATTGTTTTCAAAAAAAATATATATAAGGTCCTAGATAACTAACTAATTTTTTTAAAATCCTTTACCTAATGCAACTTGGGCTTGGAAGTAGACGATCAAAAAGTGATGTTCTTCATGCTAATATTTTCTAGTTTAATCTGATATGGAATATGAAAAGTAAAAGAACTAGGTTATTTAAATTGATCTCTTTTTATTATTATCTATCAATCACTCAAGATTCTGATTTAGTTAGAGAGAATATAAAAAATCTAGTTAATGGCAGTTTAGTCTTTCTATTTTAATGTTTTAATTTCCGGTCCTTCAAAATAATTACAATTTTTATGGTCCTTCTTAATAAATATTATTTTTATTTGGTCCTTTATTATAATTCTCCCTTATTTTTTCTCACTCTTTTATTTTGCATCTTATCGTTATTAAAATTTTATGACCTCATTTCTTCAATTTTTTAAAATCCAATTGATAAAAATTTTCCTTCCTCTCTCTTCTCTTATGCTAAACAGGCCTTAAGGGCACGGTTTGAATTGCCCACCAAGGGCAGGTGAGCATGAACATTATTCTTAAGCCCCTATAATTTTAGAAAAAAATCGCACTTAGGTCCCAAAGACAAAAATATAAGAAAAGTCTAAGTGTAGATTTCCCCTATTTAAAAATTCCCCTATATAAAATTACCTTCTTGCCCTTAGTAATTGATAGATGAAGTCAATTTTCCCTTAGACTGACAAGTCTATGTGCCTATTTTGTTCTGTGTCTATATTAGCAAGTTATACATTAACAAGTTTATGTGCCTATACTAATATGTTATACATTGGCAAGTCAGTTCACCCTTTAAATCGAAAAGTATATGTGTCTATTTTGACTAATTTATGTAGCATATTAGCAAGTGAATGTGCCTCTTTAACAAGTTTATGTGTCTATATTGACAAGTCTATCCATGTTGACTAACACCTTTTTCCAATTTAATTTAAAACAACTTTTGTTGATAAGTGCTTGTACCTACTTGTATTGATAAGTCATAGAGTAGCCATTGGCAAGCATGTCTTTAATTTGTCAACTAATGCCTTTTTTCCAATACAATTTAAAACAACTCATGTTGACAAGTATATGTTCCTATATTGACAAGTTATAGAGTGGTCATTGACAAACTCATCTATATCAACTAGTTGACAGGTTAAAGTGCATAAAGGCCAATAAACTATTACACTATGAGCACCCAATACAACAAACTTTTAACTGGACCATATTTACCAAAAAACAATTAAAAAGTTTAAAAAATCACAATAGTGTTAACGCCGTTTAAATCAGAGCGTGAAGCCGTGCTCTTCCCTCAATCGCAGGACCTTTTTTTTCTTTTTTATATTCATTCCAAACAAACTTTCAAAGTAGGAAACAAAGTCCAGATACTATCCGAAGAAAACAAAGGCAAAAAGCTAAACAGCAACAGGGCTGAAACTAACACAAAGCAAACCCAGAAAAACAGCAAGGAAAAGCTAACCAGCAGAAACAAAAGATAACAGAAAATAAAATCAGCCTTCATTCAAGGCCAGATTAGAAATGCGAACAGCCTCATTGCAAACACCAGCTTCCTGTAAAGATCGAATACAGGTTCTAGGTCATACCCAAGCTGTAAGGTCGCCTTGGGACACTCAACATTTCGTCCACGACAATTCATAGCAGATGATCCAATAAGCTCATCCTCTCTTCTTTCATACCTTAACCAAGAAGCCAATACAACCTTAGAATGCATATCAACCGCGTGCTGTCTTGCTGACCGAAGGCTCCGTCAGAACAACTTCGGATCTGACACCCCACGAAATACTGCGCATTGCTCCAAGTACACCTTGGATTTCTCGAATTGAGGGCAAGTCTCGATTCTTCGATATAAGTCGGCTAGAGTTTCGAGAAAATCAACGGGCTTGAGACATGTTTCAATCTGGGGTTCTAGCCAAGTACACCTTGGATTTCTCGAATTGAGGGCAAGTCTCGATTCTTCGATATAAGTCGGCTAGAGTTTCGAGAAAATCAACGGGCTTGAGACATGTTTCAATCTGGGGTTCTAGAAGATCGGTCATGGGTAACCCATAAGGCAGAAGACCCTCGCCAACAACGTCAGCAATTGTTGTTGTGTTCAGATTCCTAATCAATTTGGACCTAATTCGATTCCACAGCAACCAATTCTGACCCAACCAATTCGATTCCACATATAATATTCTCTTTTGGTTTAGAAATGAGGGAGTACACAAATACCAGGCTCGAGCTCGCCAACCCCAAGTATCAATAATAATAATAATAATACCAATTTTGTCAGGAAGTATTGGTTAGAGAGCATTTAACACCTGAAAGTTTTTTTTGGTATCGTTTTTACCCCGAAGGTTTAAAAACATAACAATATTGCCTATCGATTGATCTTGACTGTTGAATTGTTGCTCTTTTTTGTAAACTTTCAAGGCAAATTTCCTTCTAAAAAAAACTTCCGGAACATATTTGCTCATTTTTGTAAACTTTCAGGGTAAAAATGATACCAAAAGAACTTTCGGATGCTAAATGCTCCCTCGCCAATATTTCCGTGGCAAAAATGATATTTAACCCTAATAATATCATCAACAACTCAATTGTGAAATATTTTACAAAGTTGGATCATGATAATGAAAGAATTTTCCGCAACGCATAATAATGGGTGTTTAGGGGAGGGAGTTAAGATACTAAACTATATTATTAAAAAGTTGGTTAAAACATATGTCAAATGCTAAGTGTTATTTTTTAAAATGACATGGTATATAATAAAAAATTATAGCATCACAGAAACTGGTAACTTTAACAGTAATTTTAATGATGGGGAGGTTGATAGTTAAAGCACAAAACATTAGGGTCCTAAATTTAAAATTTTAAAAGTTAGGGAGGTGATGTGCTAACTTACCCAAAGTTTAAGAAAGTTTTGTGTATTTTTTTCCTATAAAGTTTGATGAATTTATGTATATTAAAAAGGAAAAATTACGTGTAAGTCCCAAGGACCAGAAATAATTACAAAAAAAAACCCTTAAAATCACCAAATTACACAAAATTCCCTCGGGACTTTTTTGATATTATTTGTATGGAAACAAAATCCAGATTTTTAATTTTTGTTGTAAATATGACACTTTCTGTTGTAAATATGATTTTTTTGTTGTAAATGGTCAGATTTTAAATTTTGTTGTAAATACAACACTTTCTGTTGTAAATCTAGTATTTTTCTTTTGTAAATGACATCTTTACGCTCAAAATCCAGGTGTTTAAATATTGTTGTAAATATGACACTTTCTGTTGTAAATATGGCTTTTTTCTGTTGTAAATGACCAGATTTTAAATTTTGTTGTAGATACAACACTTCCTGTTGTGAATATAGCATTTTTCTGTTGTAAATGACCTCTCTACGTTCAAAATCCAGGTGTTTAAATGTTGTTGTAAATATGACACTTTCTGTTGTAAATATGACTTTTTCTGTTGTAAATGGTCAGGTGTTTAAATGTTGTTATAAATATGGTACTTTATGTTGTAAATATGACATTTCTTGTTGTTAATACAAATAATATCAAAAATGTTCTTTAGGACTTTTGTGTAATTTGATGATTTCAAGGAATTTTTTTATAATTGTATCTGATCCTTGGGACCTGCACATAATTTTCCCTATTAAGGGAAAAAAGAATTTAACTTTGCCGTTTTTGAGACGCATAGAGCGAGACAAGAAGACAATTATGAAAGACTTATAAAACTAGAATATGACTACAAAAGAATTTTCCACCACACACACTAACAAATTTTCTCCAAATTATGAACAGTCTAACCATTCAAGTGTGGAAAATTTGAAAGTTGTCCCTTATAGAAAAAATAAAGAAGTTGATTGAAACATATTAAAAGAAGTTAAGAATAGCAAAATACACTGATTCCACCTCTAATGATAGAGATAGAAGGTGAGTATGTATGTCATCACTATTTCATTTTTTTTAAGAAGTTGATTAAAAAGTTAATTAATCGTCTCATATTTCGTCACCTCAATTTGGGTCGCTAGAAATATTGTTTTTTGCAAATAATTACAAAATTGTTAGTCAAATAAAAAATAAAGACCACTTTTACATTGAGTCATCCAAAGTAAATTTTATAGAATACTCCTCCTGTCTTTAATATAAGACATATTTAGTGAGTTAATCTTAGTTTTAAATATAAGATATCGTTTTCATATTTCTCATTTTTTAAAAAATCTAACTCTATTGATGCTCTGTTAAGAATGATCAATAAGGGAAGGGAATGGGGAATTGAGAAAGATGGTTATGATCAAGGTTGTCAAACTCGCAAATTTAAACAAATTCAGAATAATGACGTAAACTCGTATTATGAACTAAAATCGTAAACTCATAAGAGTTTAGTTTTAATGGTAAATAGGTATTACTAGAATATAATTAAATAATTAAAATATAAAATGACAACAATTCGATTTAAATATGTTTTAAATCTAGATAATTGAAATTAAATCCATCAACAATCATCATTTATCATATTTAACAAAGAAATTTCTACAAAATTTATATATAAAGCCGCTGAGCATGATAAAATAAAAAATGTTAACATGAGATTACGTTAGTTTACAATAAACGTTATTTTAATAAAAACCTTAACACAGTTTTATAAGCTATAAAAGTAAAAATGATAAACTCGATGTATAAACTCGTGAGTTTAATCGAATTTACAATTGACACTAGTTTACCAGTGACTCGACTCGTTTTGATAAGTTAGAAACGTAAAAACGGAAAATTTAGAGAGTCAACCCGCAAATTTGACAACAATGGTTATAACACTTTAGAAAATATATATCATATTAACTAACTCAATTAATTTCCTTAATATAATCGAATTAGATAAATATGTCTTATACTAAATATCAGAGTAAACAGTATAGATGCAAAAGGCAATGCAACATTAAACATATCTATAAGTAAATATTTATGGGTAAAGTGGCATTCCTGATGTTATTTTCTAATAGCATCTAGCACCCTATATCATAAATGAGATTAAGGTGCTCGATGTAATTGAAAAATAATATTAAGGGTACTGGGTACATTAAAAAAGAATATCAATATGTTGGATACACGTGACGGGTGTAACTAGAAAATAACGTAAGAGTCCTTAATATTACTTCATCTAATATTTATTGTAAGGTAACATTAACTTATTAGTATGCTAAAGGCCTAAATACAACAAATGGGCATTTATATCCTCATTCTGATTAATTAAATAAAAATATTAAATTATTTTTTTAATGAATTATGGTGATCAATTGTTTTGGAACCCTTTTTGGGAAGGGTTTTAGTAACCAAATCGAGAACTAGTTTGTGAATGGTTTTATATAAAGTAATATAGTTAATTATTGTGAATTTGAACTGTATTATCTTGATCTTAATTTACATGTATATTCTGAATAACTAATGGTTACAGAGATCTATGGATCTTATGATTACTTTTTTTTTATTATTTTTTTAGGTGATTATTTTAGTAGGCAGTAAAGAAAGGCACCTATCTAGTGAATCTTGAATTACTCGTTTGTATTCCTAAAGCACATGTTATGTCATTTATATTTGCCATGACCCTAAGATTTCCACATTTTATTTTGTAACTCTGATAAATTTTGAAAATTTATTGTGGCTCTGAAATATGGATTTTAGTTGAAACACTTATGTATTTTGATTATTTTGATGTTGAGCATCCTTATTGACGACTTTCAAATGTTTTGGTTAAGTATTTGATGGTTGGATTTGGAGTGTTACAAAAGACACTATGGTTTTTAGGCTATAATATATGGTATATCTCTAAACTTTAAGATATTTGCTTATAACTCCCTCATATTTTGAAATTTAAACTCTTTTCAATAGAAAAATTTAAATTCTTTTTAATTATATATAGAATGCCAAGCCATCCTTTTGACATCTTCAATGTCAGAAATTAAAGAGGTTTAATGTCAAAAATTAAAATGTCAGGATGTTAAATTTAAATTTTAAAATATCAAAAGAATTATATTTAATTAATCCAAAGTTAAAGAGGGATTATGAAGATTTTAGCCTTTTTCTTTTTTAACCGTGACTCGTACCATCTTCTGTATACCAAAATTCCAAGTGTGTTTAAAATTTAAAATTTTGAGAAATATCTATGAAAACTTAAAAATAAGCGAAAGAAAAATGATTAATTGAGAGATGGTGAGTATATCCTTTGAAGTCAGCAACAAAGGTCGGAGTGGTAGAGAAAAATTTTGACTGATCTATTCTCCACTGCACTCTCTCTCTTTCTATATAAGCCGGCCGATGGACGTCTCACAAACTTAAATGCAACAATATAGTATATCAGTACAATCTATGGTGTGCGAAAGATACATATATAGATGATGGAGGAGGAAACAGAAAGGATGAAGAAAGTGAGGAAGGTGGTGAATGAGATGAAGGTGCTTTGACGATGATGGCGGTGACGGTGTCGTTTGCGACGGCGGCGATTCTGTACAAGATCGCACGTCACTGAAGATGGTATGAGCTTCGTAGTGCTCAATGCTTATCGTTTCATGTTTGCCACCGCCTTCATGATCCCTCTTTCTCTTTTCACTGACAGGTGATTGGTGGTATAGATTATGTTGATCATGAAATTTGGTTGGTTATACATACATACATATACATATATATATAAAATATGAATTCATATTCCTTTTTTTTTTTTTCTTTTTTTGGTTTTATGACAGGAAACCAAAACTGAGTCGGAAGGTATTTTTTATGACATTTATGTGTGGTTTATTTGGGTAAGTTTTCGAGTAAACTATAAAAATCATTTTATCCATTTATTATTAAGCAAGAGGGTATATTATATTGTGATTAATTAATTAGTCAATTAGACTAATGCTTCAATCTCATCCCCGCCATCACCTTTCTCATGGCTCTTCCCTTCGGGTAACCTCTCATCACTTCATAACATAATAGGCTTAAAATTAAGGGGAATTGCATTGAGGTCGGTCTCAAGGAAAATTACTACTACCTCTGATCCTAATTATAAGACCTAGTTGACTTTCTTTGGAGAGATTAAAGAAGCTAAATAAGTTACTTAATCATTTTATATGCTGTGTATCCTTAAATTATATATTAGTTTATTAGTTAAACTAATTAGTTTGAAGAAAAAAAAATAAAAATACTCTAAAGTAATTTAATTAGCTTCCTTAATCTCTCCAAAAGTTAACTAGGTTTTATAATTAAAACCGGAGGGAGTATGAAGTTTCAAGAAACCTGTGAGAAATTTACTGAAATTGTGAAAAGATGAGTTTACCTTAACTTGTCATTAGTATACAACTTGTCAATAAGGCGCTCTGACTTGTCATTAGTGGCACTGTGACTTATTGTGCTCTAACATGTCAGTTGTGGTATGATAACTTGTCAATTGAGATGATTTGACTTGTTATTGGTGACTTCTTGACTTGTTATGTTGTAACTTGTCAATCGATGCGTTTGAACTTGTTATTGGTGGTACCTTGACTTACTAATGTGCCATTACTAACAAGTTAGGATACTTGTTTTTTCACGTACAATTCCAATAATCTCCAATAGGTCCCTTAAGATTTCATAATAATTTGATGATCTTATTGAGAGCTAGTTGTGATAATTTATCTTGCTTGAGACCTTAATGGAATCCTCCCTATAATTAACATGGATCTTCTTCATTCTGTTACACAAATATGATATTGAATATCAAATTAAATTCAATCATTGTGGGAGTCTTGTTAGAATAATTCAAAAAAAAAAAAAAATTCTTCATACAAAATTCAGACTTCCGACCTTGCTTGAGGGTGGAGAATTAATCATATATTTTTCAATTAACCTAACCATCATTATATACTACAACAACTTGTGAATAAGCTGAAAGTGTAGTTTTATTATTTCATAAATAAAAGTTATTAATAACTAATGAAATATAAGGAATAACTATATAACACTTCTGAATATCTTGAAATTTAACTTTGCAACTTGATAGATGAGAGTTGTTAATAGTTAATATCTTTAAAAGTCAAATACGATGGTCATAATGCAAGTTTAGTGCATTATCTATCTCAGTATTTTAAGGTTGTTCTTCTATCCTTTTCCCTATTATTATTTGTATATATCAATACAATAATATAAAATATGAAGTATATATATATAAAAAAAACACTAATCATAATCTATATAAAGTGTATCTTCAATTCCCTCAAATTTTGAGCAATATTATTATTTTTTTTTTTTAAATATAACAGTTTGGAGAGTTTGAATTTGGGAGAAGCAGCAGGGTGGGCTAAGATGGTAGGAACGATAGCAGGAATAGGAGGAGCAATGATTATGACTTTTGTCAAAGGTCCACGTGTTCACATTTTCCACTCTCACATGAATATACGTCATCATCCACGGCATGCCCACGTGGCACTCTCACATGAATCTACGGCGTTAATTTGTGCCATTGCCAGCTGCTTCTCTTACGCCATCTGGCTCATCATTCAGGTTCATTTCTTCCCTTTTCATTACTCCTTTTAATCTTGTTCGATTAATAAATACTGCCCTTTTGATCATTGTCGTTTACAGGGTGTGATGAGCAAAACGGCAAGTGAATATCCAAGCCATCTCACAAATACGGCACTGATGTCAACAATGGCTGCTATACAATCCACAGCTTTTGGCCTTTGCGTTGAAAGAGATCGGAGGCATGGAAGTTGGGTTGGAACGTCAGACTTTTCACTGTTGCTTTTGCCGTATGCTTCTTATGATTCTCTTCACTTTCCTTTGCCTCAAATTATTTTAAAGCATAATGTCAAATCATTTATTAGTCCTCCCCGTTTCTAAATATAAGAATTAAACTGGATAATTAATTTATAAAGATTAAAAAAATTAGTTAAATTAGTGATTTGTAAAAAATATGTGTCAGCTTTCATTAAGTACCATTTTTAATTATTTAACACTGGAGACTACTCCTCAAATAAAAAATTTGTTTAATATGTGTTATCAATATGAAGAGTTTAGACCAGCATCGAGTTGATCTAACGGTGTAAAGCCCTTCCAGATCCTTCTGAGGTCTCGAGTTTGAGTTCTAGAGAAGGCACTTGTGTTGGAAGAGGTAGTCATGAACCCCAAACAGGATATTAAAAAAAATGAAGAGTTTAGGGAAAATTACAAGGTCCCAATGAAAAAAAATAATATCAAAAGTCTCATAACTTATCGATGATACCACTCTCACTTGTCATTTATGTGATTTTTGCTTGTGGTTGGGATACAAAATGTGTGTGTATTACATTTAACACCAAAACAAGACCCTCTACTATCTTTTATATTTGATTAAAAAAAAGAAATAAAGAGTCACTTCATTACACAAATGTCATTGTCGTTTGGCATAAGATGGATCTAAAGACTAAAATTTCCAAAGGAGACTATATAAATATCAATAGAGAGAATCTGAATTGTGAAGAATTATTATTATATGCAGGGCATAGTGGCATCAGGAGTGATGGTGGTAGTAGGGGTGAGCCAGGATTTGAAATTAGGGGCGAAAATTAAAGAAAAGAACACAATGGAGCCAACATTTGAATTAGGGAGAAAATTATAGAATTGGACCTAAAATTTTAAGAAATTATATTTTAGCCTCATATATATTTCAATATTTTCATTTTAGTCCCTCCATTCTAAGGGCTAAAGTGAAAATGTTAAAATTTTTATAAGACTAAAATACAATTTCCTAAAATTTTGGGTCAACTTCTGTAATTTTAGGGGGGCGGGGGCCACCCCTAACACCCCCTAGCTCCGCCCCTGGGTGATAGCGATTGCGTGGTGTGTGGAGATGAAGGGACCATTGCTTGTGTCTTCCTACAGTCCTGTTATGCTCTTTTTTGTGGTCATTGCTTCTTCTTATAATGTGTTTATTGATTTATTTTAGCCGTTCTGTATAAGTGTGAGTGGACTTGACTTGATTCGTATTTGTTGGATTGTATATATATATGTACAGTGTGATCGGAGCAGTGTTGATAGTGTTGGGATTGTACTTAGTGCTATGGGGCAAAATGAAAGAGGTCAACAAAATGAAAGCTCAACGTCAACATTCAAATCATCCTATACAACAACAACAACAACATAACCAGGAAGCTATATAATTAATACATAAGCATAAAGAATCAAGAGGACCATGTTTCAATATTGCTTTACATTGAATAAGATATAGGGATAAGTATCATTTTTGCCTCAAAAATTTTAGCTGAGGAGCACTGAATACCCGAAAGTTTTTTTAAGCAAAATTGCCCCGAAGTTAACATAAAGTATCAATCTTGTATTTCCGTTAATCTTGGTGTTAAATTTTTACCTTTCCGTTAAGCAAAATTGCCCCGAAGTTAACAAATATGTAAGTAATTGATTTTTTTTTTCTCCAAGCATGCCCTTATTTATAGGAGAACAAATAAGAAAGAAAAATAACATAGTAATTCAAATATGAAAGAAATTATTGTATAAGAAAAAAATTGAGTAGAATGAAAAAAATTAATTAGGAGAAAATAGTAAAAAAGACATTAAATACTTATATCTGTTAGTAGAATCTTATAAAAAATAGGGTTAAGTATCAATTCTGTCCCTGAAGTACGCGCCCAGGAGTAATTTTGCCCCTTAAGTTTTCGAAGTAGCAATATTGCCCTTGAAGTCTGAAAATATAGCAATGTTGCTCCGTTAAAAACCCTAACAGTATAGAAATGATTGAGTTAAACTCAGTACGTCAAAATGCATCAAATGGGCACTATTTAACACTTGATTAGTTGAGAACCCGTATTTGATTATATATTATTGACGACACGTAGCACCATTCTCCTCGTGGCTTTCTGGATCATTTGTCATGAATGTTCCAAGAGGTCCCGGGTTCGAGATATGGTAACATATATATATACACACATACTTCCTCCATTCCCTTAAATATGAGGTACTTCAAAGCACCTCCCTTTTGGGCCTTAACGTGCAGCCCATACATTAGTTCAATTTATTTTAAGACTTGGTGTTTATGATCATCTTGGCTTTACCCCCTTCTTTCTTCTTTTTTTTTTTTTTTTCCAACTAAAGAGGTCGACACTTTAACAAAAAGAGGAGATTCGATCGGAAGTTGGTCAAGGCAGTTAGGGAGACATCCTGGTGATGTGAACGTGTAAAACGCAGTGAGGTGGAGGTATATGTACTATCAGTCTCCTATGTCCTGAGAGCAAAGTGAAATGTAAGTTAGCCTAACCATTTTCCTAAAATTTATATATATATATATATATATATATATATATATATATATATATATATATATATATAAAATCTTTGCTTTTGCTCGTACATTAGTCATGAATATGTACCAAAAAAAAAAATATTATTCATAAATGCTTTAATAAATTCATCTCTGTTGGAAAGGCATCCATATTATCTATAGACTTTAGTTAAAAATGAGTGCATGTGATTCAATCCCTGTGATTTATTTTATTTTTTTGTTCTCACCCTCCTTTATATGATTTTTTTTTTTTTTACAAAAACAACTACTACCTCCGTCCCTAATTATAAGAGCAATTTAACCGATTTTGGGAGAATTAAGGAAAGGAGTTAAATTAGTTAATTTTACTCATTTTCCTAAAATGTCCTTATATAAATTTAAAATGATACAAGTTGCCCTAATTATAAGTGTTTCTAATTTGTCTTACGTTAGATATCCGTGACATATTAGTTTATATATGTATATTAGTTGCTTTTTTATATAGCCATGTGTATACATATAGATCTAATTTTCTTTCCACACGCTTTCTAATTGAAATAATGGTTTTGCTATATAAACATATATGTGTGTATATATATGTGTATACATATAGATCTATCTACATACAAAGAGACACACACCCATATATCTACACACACACATGTTTATATATGTGTGTGTGTGTTCATACATATATATCTACACATATATATATTGACACACATAAACACAAATATACATATATATGTAAACACACGTATATATAATGCTCCTAATAATAAGTATAAATAGGGGTATTATAGGAAAAAAATTGACAAAATTTAAAACTTGCTCTTATAATTAGGACCAAAACCAACTCCAAAATTTACTCCTATAATTAGGGACGGAGGGAGTATAAGATTTTATGGTACACCAAAAAATTCAAGTATATTTGTCTGATCTCTTTTTCTTCCTTGATCAAGAGATCTTATACTTTTCCCACTTCTCCAAGTTTACCACTCTTTTCAACTTATTTTTACTGTTTGTGATTGTAATATACTCCCTCCAATTCCCTCCAATTCTTTTCGGTCGCGACACCCAATCAAATCATACAAAAAAAAATTGTTGATTAAAATTAATTAAAAGTAATAAATGTGTAAAAGATACTCCCTCCAGTCCACAGTATAAGTCTCTTCTGAAAGAATTTACTAAATCTTGTTTCTAAACTCTATGAAGAGGGTTTAACTTCTTCAAAAATCTCAAAGGTGGCGAATGCTCTAAGTGAAGAAATTAACATTACTCCGGTTCAAATAAGCATTATTATATCAAGCCAATGAAAGAATAATGTAGGGTGAGAATGTCAGGGCATCATCAAACACTTTCAAAGGAAGTCTACTCTTGATGGGTCTTTTTATTTTGATATATAGTTGGCAGAAGATGGTACTTTGAGAAGTGTCTTTTGGTCCAATGGTAGATCGAGAGCTACATATGCTCAATTTGGTAAAGTTTTAGTCTTTGATGTGACTTATAGAACAAACAAGTTCAAGTTTCCTTTTGCTCCTTTTGTGGGGGTTAATCACCATAGGCAGTCAATTTTATTTGGTGCCGCTTTATTAGAAGATGAAGAGAGGCAACATTTACATGGTTGTTTGAATAGTTTCAGACATATATGTTTGACAAGTCTCCTATTGCCATTATCACTGATCAAGACAAAGCTATGGGAAAAGCAATTGCCAAGATATTTCCAAGAGCTCGACATCATTTTGGTGCGTGGCACATCAAAAAACATGTTATGGAGCATAGTCAAGCACTACGCACACAATTTAAAGATAGTTTTGATGTTGACTTTTGTGCATGGCATAAAAGTCGAAACATTGATGAGTTTGAAAACAAATGGGAAGCATTAATGACAAAATATGATATTCAAGTAGGTACTTGGTTGGCTAACATGTATGCTTCACATCATTATTGGGCAAAAGCATATTTGAAAGATACTTTTTTTGCCGGAATGACCACAAGTGGTCGAAGTGAGAGCATCAATGCATTTTTTTGATGGATACGTCAACTCTAACACAATATTAAATGAGTTTGTTACCCAAAAAGTCTAGAAGGGATGTGGAAGAAGATGAAAATTTCAAAACTAGAAATACAAAAGCAAGTTTAGAGAGTGATCATCTAATTGAAGAAATAGCCTGAGAGCGCTACACAAGAAAATTATTTGAAATTTTCAAAAAGGAGTGGAAGGCTATCATGCATGATTACTTTCATGAAAATATTTCAATGAGTGAAAATATTATCAAGTACCGGGTTGGGTCTCGCGAAGTTGATAAAGAGTGGTGGGCAATTGTTGAGTACCATTTGACAGAAAGCTTCACAGCTCTTTGTTTCTATGCAAAGTTTGAAACTATGAGGATATTGTGCAAACATATTCATTACATCATGAAGAACAAACAAATAATGACCATTCCTGAAAATATATTTTATCTAGATGGACCATGAATGCAAGTTATAAGGCTCAAAATCTTGTAGGCTTTTAGGGCAAGACAACTACTAATGAAGTTAGTGCATTGTCTCCATGGTCGGTTTACTTCAAGTTGAATATAGCTTTTTTTGAAGCAAGAGATTCTATTTCTGAGCTCAGAAGGCTTGACGCTTTCTATTTGTTTATAAAAAAGATTTCCCCCCCCCCCCTCTTTGAACTTTATGCAAAGTTTATCAAGTTTCATTTGTAGATGGACGTTGCAAGAGAGATGCAAACAAAATAGAAGTTGTTGCTGGAAGACTTGGAGCAGTGGATTGATGGCTATGATGAAGACATGAAAGACATTTTGCTCATTTAATTAAGATACCCTTTTTAAGTTTGTATGTAAAAAGACAGTGAATGATTGTGGGGCTTAATGCTTGATTTTTGGCATGTTCAAGTTAAAGTTCCCACATTCAACTGATATAAATTATATATGCATGAACGAAGTCTCATTATCTTGTGTGTCTCAATCATATTCTACCTATCATTGATAGTGGGTCACTGAATCTGTTCAAGTTTTAGTTCATAATTTACTGGTCAGACCAAGCACAGGCTGTTGACATAAAATCATATTAACGTAATCCAGAGCCAAAGAAAGCATCTATCTAGTGACACGAGTCAAGCCCGATATGTATGGCATAAGAAATGAAAATAAGCAAATG
Organism: Acacia pycnantha; assembly: GCA_025563575.1. Taxonomy (NCBI): domain Eukaryota; kingdom Viridiplantae; phylum Streptophyta; class Magnoliopsida; order Fabales; family Fabaceae; genus Acacia; species Acacia pycnantha. Next base: position 236,494 of record JAMWYP010000415.1, on the reverse strand, counting down.
TCATTACACTTAGGCTCACTAGATGAATTGATTGGTACAAAGTTTGAGAGATCAGGCAAATAAACAGACAACTTGATAATGTGCAATGATCCTAATCAAATCAGAACTTGTTCTTGTACCAGAATACACCTTTTTTCTCAGCCGCCCTATTTTATTGTAAACAACATGTTTTATTCCGAATAGGCCAAATCAGACGAGCAACGAGACTGATTATTGAAATAAGCCGTCCTATTAAAAAAAATGAAACGGTAAGTTTAGGTTTACTGCAGAAACATATCTATAGTAAATGCAGATATGTTAATCCCTTGTTTTATTTGTAATGTTTTTTCAGTCATGTGCATATGACTTCGTTGACTTGTTCCCTAAAACTGAATCCAATGCATATAAATTTAATCATTATTATTGTGATTTACAAGTTCAACAATTAGTTTTAATAAAAATGTAGCAATGATTTGGGGCAGCTACCGACAAACTACATATATACCCCCTCCTGCCTTTTTTGTAAGAGACTAATAATTGAATTACACTCAGTCTGGTAAAACAGTTTACATTAATTAAAAGTAACAAATATGTAACAAAATGATTTTTTTTTCTAAGCATACCTTTATTTATAAAGCAGTAAATAAGAAAGAAAAATAGCGTAGTACTTCAAGTATGAAATAAACTATAGTATAATAAAAAATGAGTAGAATAAATAAAATTAATTAAGAAAAAAAGGTTAAAACATACTCCCTCCCGTCCTAATTATAGGAGCAAATTTTAGAGTTGGTTTTGGTCCTAATTATAAGAACAAGTTTTAACTTTTGTCATTTTTTTCCTATAATACCCCTATTTATACTTTCTCAATAATTAATTTACAACATGCTTATATTCTATCAAGTGAGAGATTCTACCTTATTTTTTATTTTTAAATAAAATAATTTTGATTTTCCTATAAAAATATTTTTTTGTAACTATCCTATATTCTGAAGCACGAGTTTATTTATTTTTAAATTAAACTAAAACAATACTATATTTAAGCATGATTTTCTATGCTTATACTCATTCATAACTGCTATAAAATAAAGAAAGATTTAACATGTAAAATCAAAGGGCAAATAAGTAATACGGCCCTAAAAAATTCGGCTGTTTTTATTTTTTGACAGCAGAAAATTCTAATCATTATTCTGAAGAATCTAATTGTCCCCATGAACCAGAAGTCCAGAACCCGTCGTGGTTATATAGAGAGAGAGAGAGAGAAACGAAAGACGACGCATATTGATTCAGAACACTGAAACCTAATAACAACGAAATACGACGCATATTCTCAATAATACACATTCTATTTTTTTAATTTTCAGAGGGGTATTTTTGAAAAATAATTATAATTAACTAATTTAACTTCTCTCCTTAATCTCCTCAAATTCTGGTAAATTGCTCATATAATTAGGACCAGAGGGAGTATTAAATACTCAGATAACTGTTTATAGAATCTTATAAAAATATCAATGCAATTCAAATTTCAGTCACTTATAAGAAGGGAATTGAGGGAATTGATCAAAATTGTATAAATATGCACCAGTATGAGCTTAGCCACCTGTTTTTATACGCCACCATGCCAATACAAACTGGTGGCAACGTATTGGAATAGATGAAAAATCCCTCTCAATTCAAGAAGAAAAGAATGTTTGCTAAACATATAATAATAGAAGGAAAAAAAGTCCTAATTATTCAGATATATGGTAATATGATTTAAAAAAGACGTGAGATATCGGTTGAAGGCAAAAAAAAACAAAAGTACCAAAGCCATTTAATTAATATTTATTAAGGTATATTAAAAAATTTGAAATTCTTAACAAACCACATTATAGAAATGACTTAGTTAAACTCAGTACGTCCAAAATGCATCAAATGGGTAAACTATTAAACACTTGATTAGTTGAGAATCCATATTTCATTATATTTTATTGGCGATACGTAGCACCAATCTCCTCGTGCCTTTTTGGATCATTCCTCAGAATGTTTCAAGAGGTTCCGGGTTCGAGACATGGTAATTCACACACATATTATTACTTCCTCCGATCCCCTAAATATGAGGTACTTCAAAGCATCTCCCTTTTGGGCCTTAACGTGCAGCCCATACATTAGTTCAATTTATTTAAGACTTGGTGTTTATAAACATTTTAGCTTTTGATCGCCGTACTCAATTGGGGAAAGGGGTCGGACAATCTCATTAAAAGAGAGGGGGTTCGATCGTGAAGGCATCTTAGTTGCCTAGGTTAACGCTTGAGGGTAATAGACGGTTCGCCCTACCTAACATTCGGTATTACCTAGAAGGAAGGGAGATTTTACTCTGCCCTTGGATCGTAGGTGAACCCAACCCCTTTCCTCAAATTTTAATATAAAAAAAAAAATCTTAGCTTTTGATCGTACATAAGTCATGAATATGTACCCAATATTATATATATATATATATATATATATATATAAACACACACATTAGTCATAAATGATTTAATAAATTAATCTTTGTTGGAAAGGCATCCATATTATCTATAGACATTTGTTAAAAATGAGTGCGTGTAATTCAATCTCTGCGATTTATTTTATTTTTTTGGCTTAGCCCTCATTTATATGAAAAAAATTTACAAAAACAATTATAGGAATTTATGTAACACCAAAAGTTTCAAGTATATTTATCTGGTCTCTTTTTCTTCCTTGATCAAGAGATCTTATACTTTTACCGCTGCTCCGGGTTTACCACTCTTTTCAACTTATTTTTACTGTTTTTGATTGTAATGTACTCCCTCCAATTCTTTTTGGGTTAAAGTGCAGATTTGTCAACGAACTATTACCCGAGGAGCATTTGGCACAAAAAACAATTGAGGGGACCAAATTGGCTAATGAACTATTAAAAAGTGAAGAAAAACACAATTTGGTGCAGATTCGCCAACGAACTATTACCTCGTCACTGTCTTGGTGTCTTCGTCTTCCATTGATTGTCACAATGTCGGTGATGTCGGCGTCTCCAAAGCTTCCATTGTTGTTGGGTGTTCCACTCACCCTTTTGAACTCATCTAGCAGTCCACAGCTTTCGACCGACACGCGCCTTGCACCTTGGTCGCATCCCTTCGATGCCACAAGCAGTAACCGCCGCTGCCACAACACTTGCTTGCATGAGTCTCATCTCTGTTGGTATTTGCCTTATCCAACAAGAAGGCTTATTAACTGCTCTTTTCTCCAGCGTCTTCGCCACTGTCCTACGCCAGTGCCTCATATTTTAACGTAATTGTAATAGTTGTTTCTTTTAATAGTTATTTGGTACTTTTTTCACTTTTTAATAGTTTGTTGGCCAATTTGATCCGCTCAATTGTTTTTTGTGCCAGACGCTCCTCGGATAATAGTTCGTTGGCAAATTTGCACCTTAACCCTTCTTTTTACGTGCAACAACTAATCAAGTCACATAAAATAAAATGTTGATTAAATTAAAGGTTATGGTGTAAAAGTACACATATGATTTTTTCAAAAGTCGTCAACACCAAGTGTTTTTTTATGTGTAAAAGCGACTATTTGCTTACAAAAGTGGAGCAGAAGTCACATATTTTGTTAAAGTGACGGTGGGCTCCACCAACATAAAGTAACGGAATATGTGACTTTCGCTCCATTTTATAACCATATAGTCACTTTTGTACCTTAAAAAACATTTGGTGTTGGCGCATGTTTTTAAAAATTACACGTGTATTTTTGCACCTTAACCCTACAATTAATTAAATGTTATAAATGTGTAAAAGATACTCCCTCTAGTCCATAATATAAGTCTTTTTTAGAATAATGATTTAGTTCACAATATAAGTTACTTAGGGAGCAATTAATGCTTATTTATCAAATTTACATCTAAAATTGATGTCTAAATATGACTTCTTGTATTTTTCTCTCTCATTCAATACCTCATTTCATATGAGTAAGATTGGAAATTTCTTTTAATTTACGATTAATTTAATTAGTTAACTACAATTTATCGTTTTTGATTAATTAGTTAAGTGTCTTTTATTATAGACTAGAGGAAGTATAATTTTTTCCCCAAATATAACATTTTTTTATAAAATGATGAGTGTAAGAGAGAAATGGGTGGGGGAAAAGATGAGAGAGAATGAGTCAAAAAAAAAGAAAGATGAGAGAGACATGTAATTAACTAAGGCTAAAAATGAAAAAAAATGCATTTAATATATTAGAACCAACCCTATGTGAGAAAATATTGTTTATAACTAGCACATGATGGGGTACTCCCTCAAATCATTTTTACAAGAACAGGATAGTCGAATTTTACGGTTTAAAAATAAAGTTAAAATTGGTTAAAAATAATAAATAGATAATATACGGTATATTTTTTTTAAGTATACCTTTATTTATAAGAACAAGTAAAAAAAAGAAATAAAGTAGTAAAGAGAAAGCATGAAAGAGAGTGTAACATGAGAAGAAGATAAAAAGAAAGAATATAATTAATTAGAAAAAAAAAGGTAAATCACATTGTAATTTTTAATCCCTCGTGTATTTATTTATTATATGGTGATTTCCCTTGTCTTACAAGAACGTATTTGGGTAACACCTAAGGACCCGTTTGTTAGGAAGAAAGCTTGGGGAGGGAAAGGGAAGATCCCAATCTTCCCATAGATTTTGGTTGTTTGTTAAGAAGAATCAACTCACCTAATTGGACATTTTCCTTATTTGAGGGAAGATGCTTTCCTAAAAAATGGAAGAAAGTCCATCTTTCAGAAGATTGTTTTTCACAGATTTTCAAATTCAAATTTGGCGAAAGTTCAACTTATAAAGTTCAAATTTGGCAAAATTTTTCTTCTTCAAAAGTTCGAACTTAACAATAAAATATTTTTTTAAAATATATTTTAGCAAAAAAAATATTTTTATTATTTTGAATTAATTTCTTTTGAGGTAAAATAGACATTTCTAATTCCTTACCAACTACCACCTCTTCATTTTCTTCCTACCAAACAACTCAAGTCATCTTCCCTCATCTTTCAAATCTTCTTTTCAATTTCTTTCCCTCCTCTAAAGTTCATTTCCCTCCCCAAGCTTTCTTTGTAACAAACAGGTCCTAAATCGTAGTTTTAGAAGCAATTTTTTTTAGTAATATGAGATAAAATTCCTCTCACATACCAATATTGTAAATTGTAAAAATTATTCTCTAAAAGCTAATCTAAACAGGTTTGGCTCATTCATCTTCATCTCAACTGTTGGATTCAAATATCAACGGTTCAGATTTAATCTTTTATAAAAATATTATTTTTAAATATTTTATTAATATTTTTATAAAAGATTAAATATGAACCGTTGAGATTTGAATCCAACAGTTGAGATGAAGAAGATGATGGTAAGGGAAGTGGATGGGGAGCGAAGTTCATTTAAACATGCGCTTAACTCCAGGACGTGGGTGTTTATTGTGTGATGGAACACATAAGCCAACTTGATACTTACAATATTATTGGCATCCCTTCGCACCAGTCTCCCTCGTAGCCTTCTGGGCCATTCTTCATTGATACTTGGGGGTTGCGAGTTCGAACCTGGTATTTGTATACTCCCTCATCTCTAAACCAAACGGATCCTAATTATTGAACTGCCATGAGGTACTGCAAAGTACCACTCTTTTAGGCCCCAACGAGCCCAATCCCATTATATCATCCCCTTAAAAGAAGGGGGAAGATTCTCAAATGGAACCCCTCGTCCTTGGCTCAACTGGCGAGGGTCGGACTTCCTCACCTCAAGGGAGGGGTTCGATCCTACGTTGGTCAGGCGGGGGAGGCATCCTAGGGTCCAGAAGCCGTGGAAACGCTGGGTAGAGGTGGAGGCATGTGTACTCTATCCAAGATGCCTGCGGATTGGGCCCAGTCGCCCGCCTTGGATTGTGGGTGAGCCAAACCCTTTCCAAAAATTTTTTTAGCAAAAAAAAAAAAAAAAATTTCTCAAATGATTACATGTAAAATATGGAAAATCCAGATCATTGGCTCCACCCCAATTTGTAAAATAATACCGATCAGTCTACATTGGAGCCAGGAAATCTTGAATTTGTAAGGGTCAGGTTTACAATTTAGTCTAAAAAATAAAAGCGGGCTAATTGGTCAATTCTGTAGGCTCGGGGCCTAAGAGGGCAGCCTTGTGACTTGTGAGGCGCAATGGTTTTTATAAATTGTTTATATAATAATATTATTATTGATTTTTTTTTTTATACTTTGTTAATAATATTACAAATATTTAGTTGTTATTATCTTTTTTAGAATTAAATTTTATGAGAACATCTTGTATTAAGAATCTTAAAAAATTAAAACTTATAAAAGATATTTCTACTTCTCCTGGTCCTTATTATAAGGACCCAACCACCAACATTTTTTGTCCTTATTATAAGGCACCAACTTACTTTAACTAACTCATTTATTACTATTTTTCCATTATGCCCTTATTTTTAACTAACTCATTTAAACCTACATCATTAAAGTAGGGGTAAAGTTGGAAACATTTATTACTTTTAGACCTAATTAATGACTTAACCTCCATTCATTGGTCTGCGAGAAAATGGTAGTTGGTGCCTTATAATAAGGACCAGAGGGAGTATTTCATAAGTATTCTTGCTAATTTTATATTTTTTGACTTATTTTTTAGTGATTGTTTTGTTCATATAGTGTGTTGTTTATTTTATTTACTACTTACATTTTGTAGACATATTTATAAGAAGTATTTTTAATTTTCTTAACTTTTCTCATTAATTCATTGTAATTGCGATATGTGGATAATAATTTACATTTGATTATGACTTTTTTTTATCGGAAAGGATATATATATTAAACTACAAACAGATTACAATACCTGGATTCAATTAAAGCCAAATTCAAAACAACAAAATACAACAAATACAAAAACAAAACAGTAGAGCAGCTGTACAGGTCCCCCATATTGAGGAAATGAATACGGAAAACCCAACCTGAGACGGAAGAAGGCCCATGATGTCCTGAAAAACACTTATGTTCCATTGTTGAATCAGATCTGGTGACCTTGACCATAAACCAAGTAACTCCTCTTTAGATCTTCCCCCAAAAACGCAGATCCGAGCTATCAAGTGATAATCGGATCTAATAACGTTCAAACAACCATCCAACCAAGAGGATTTGAACTCAGATCTTAAAGATCTGTTTATTTCCTGAGACAAGAACACCACCACAAAACCCAGTACCACAAAAAAAACAACAAAAAACAGATAAATCTCACCTCCACAGATCAGATCTGGAGAAGGAAAGGAGAGGACTCGCCACAAGGACGAGAGAAGGCCACATCCGACAAAACTCAAAGAGAGAAGACTACAGATTTAAGATATGGACTCTAAACTACCTCTCTGACTCATATGTGGCACACAAAAATGATACCCGCCGGCGGCTTGTGTGTACAAACCGCCGGCGAGAGGGAGCAAAAGGTGAGGGAGGAGAAGTGCAGAGAAGAGCATTTGATTATGACTTAGTGATTGTGTTTGTTTATTATATGATGTATGTTATTTAAACTTTAATGTTGACAACATTTATTTGTTAAATTAGAACTTTAATTATTATTATTTACTAATTATATTTATTTGAAAAATAACTCAGGAAAAATAGTTAAAATTTAGAAAACGACTTTCGGCCCTGGTCCGTACGCTCACAGGCTGGGCATCGAAAAAACATATGTTTTCTTTATTCTAGGCTAGGCCTTGTCCCTTCAACGGCGGGTCTTGTAAAGCCGATTTGACCTTAATTCCCAACTTTAATTTTTACCCTACTACTCCCTCACTCTTTTTTTTTTTTTTTAATGTTAGTTCAACCTTTCATCCTCACCACTAGCCGGCATCAAAGTTTCTCAGTGATTATTTGAGTTAGCAGTTGAAATTGTTTTTCCAATGTGATTTACGGTATATAAGGTAAGTATGTGATATAAGTTTTATTTCGATTTATGTAAACGTGCTTATTAAACATCCCCTTAAACAATCACTCAGAAAGGTGGTGGGATCGAATCCCCACATTGATCAACTTTGCCGCAAAAAATCGTAATTGGAGCTCCCATGGCTGATAGGGTGGCTACTATTTCCCAGAGAGGGTCGTTGGGTGGAGTGACATTTTTTAAAGTGAGAGACAGTATAGGTAGAAGGATTGCAAATATTTGTTGTGGTGCTTCTTTTCATGATCTGTAGGTCGAAGTATTGTAAACATTTTCATTTTATTTTCAATATCATTTTAATCCTTTATATATATATATATATATATATATATATATAAAGACAGTATTGCAAAAACACATTTCAAATTCCATTTTGGTTATGCAAATTGAAATTATTTTAAAAAACCTTTCCTTTGCTCATTTTGGTTATAATATTTTTAAAAACATTAATCTGAACTGCTTAAATTTCTATTTAAGGAATTAAGGTTAAGATGAATAGTGGGGGAGTAGATGAGTAGAGGAGGAAAGACGAGTCTCATGTAGAACTAGTTTTTAAGTAGGGAACGGAACACAATTAATACTATTTCAGACCCTTCATATGAGAACTGATTGACTAGTTTAAAGAGATTAATGAAACTAAATAAATTGCTTGATCATATCATATATTACATGATCTCTCTGAAATACTTTATGTTTACATATATCATTAGATTATATATAAGTTTATAAATCAAATTGATCAGCTTAGAAAAGTTTGATAAATACTACTCTATAAGAGAAAAAATGAGAAAAAAAGACCAAAATTAACTTATAGGCTATGTTTGGTTGGAGGTGAGGGAGGGAGGGGAAGTGCCTCTCCCTAGTGTGAAAAGTCAGATATGCTCATGATGTGACATGCTTTCAAAGTTAATGTGCGGAAAATGATGCAAAAAGCTATGTAATTTTTAAAATTTCCCATGGGTAATTTTGTCAAAAAATTTCCTCCCCTCCCCTCCCTCCCCTAACCTCCCCTCAAACCAAACATAGGCATAAAGTACTCCCTCCGGTCCTAATTACAAGACCTAGTTGACTTTTTTGGAGATATTAAGGAAGCTAATTAAATTATTTTAGAGTATTTTTAATTTTAATTTTCTCTTCAAACTAATTAGTTTGACTAATAAACTAATATATAATTTAAAGATACACAATATATAAAATGATTAAGTAACTTATTTAGCTTCCTTAATCTTTCCAAAGAAAGTCAACTGAGTCTTATAATTAGGAGCGAAGATAGTAGCTATTATATTTAGGACTAGAAGGAGAGGGAGTATAAGCTCTCTGAATGGAAAATTTCAAAACTCAAGTATGCCCTCCCTGAGCGAGCAGGTGGTATTGCCTCTTATCCTTAATACATCATGTACTGATCTCTTGTAATTTTATCAGAATTTATCATGTAAATGGGCCAATACCATTGTTTTACCTAACTTTCAATAAATTGTTTTTTGAGAAATGGGAAAATCACAGTATGCCCCAAGAAATATACAAATATAAAAAAATTTCTAGCATAGGATTCACTAATTCTTAAAAGGTCTTAGTGATAAAAATTTGAACTATGAAATTACTTGTTTGTTCTTTTGTCAACACTCAACATGACATTTAAACTCGTCAACAGAAATACTATGATTTATTAATATGGCGCCTACACTTTTTAATACTAGAGTAAATACCATTTTTAGTCTCTGACAAAAAACACAGACCCCAGTTTAGTCTCTGACAAAAAAAATGTCTTTTTTAGTCCATAAAAAAGACGAATAAGGGTCGATTGGTAGACATTTTGATCCCTCACAAATTTCCAAAAGGTCATTTTTAATCTCATAAAAAGGACGAATAAGGGTCGGTTTTTTTCGGGGAACTAAAATAGGGTCCGTGTTTTTTGTCAGGGACCAGAAATGATATTTACTCTTAATACTAATACTACGACTTGCCAATATGACACATACACTTATCAACAATAACACTATGAGTTGTTAATATGACACATACTTGTCAACAGTAATATTGTGACTTGTTAATATGACACATACACTACACTTGTTAGCGGATATACTTGTCAATGATAACAGTAGGACTTGTTAACGAAAGACAATAGCTAATTTCATAATTTGAATCTATATAATTGAGGTCATTGAGAGTTTTAAGATAGCAAATCACATGTTGAGACTTTTTTTTATTGTTGATATTTTTCCTGATTCTTGTGCGATTTTTTTTTTTTAAAAAAGTCCACCATCCCCTTCCAGAGTGTTTAGAGCCGCCACAAATCACAATGCACTCTGCCACTTGGTTCCCCGGTCGAGACTCGTGACCTCGTTGGCAATCATTCATGTTTACATTGTAAGTTGCTAGTACAAACAGACACACAAAGAAGATATACCATCTTTCTTCAAAGGAATCTTCCGCATCTCACCCTCGACGGCTGACGGCGCCGTATCTATCTTCTCACATCTCACTGCGTCGACCGTCATCCCCCACCACCACCGACTTCAACCTCTTTCTGCAATGGCCGTCAGTATGTGGGGGATGGCGACCCAGCCTCGTTTTTCAACCATGTCTTTCCACATTTCCCTCAGATCTCCCATTTCGCGCTGTTACGCTTCACAGTCTCCGTCCTATTCCGAGAGGCATGTGAGTCGTATTGGTTTGCCCAGTAAAGGTCGCATGTCTGCTGATACTCTTGAGCTTCTCAAGGTACCTTTCGCCTTTTCTGCTTCTGTTGCTGCTTCTTCATAATCAATTTCTTTCTATGGTCTTAGCGGTTGATGAGAAAATGCGGGAAAATAAGTTTTCGTTTTGTAATTCTTTGGTGGAGTAGTTCGAGAGTCTTCACATATTGAAATTGAACCAGAGCTAACAGATTAGGCTAGTTTTGCTTGGTTGTCGACATCTATCTCTCCGCGAAGTTGAAGTCCCCAAAATGCTATGCATAATTCTTGTGAAGCAAGAATGAAATGTGGGAATCGGGAGACAAATAGGCATAAGAGAGAAGATTTTTCGGAGTATGAATATATGGCTGTGCTTCGTGTTTATTTTATCTTTTGAAGTTTTATATTCCTAACTGGCCTGGTAATTACTAAGTTTCGCTTGTCAGGAAAAAGAGTGAAGATAAAGATAGAAGCTAGTGTGTGTATCCAAGTTTGCGCATTGTCATCTCTTCACCCTTCAATTTTTTTACAAACGTCAAATCTGACCTTTTTTAATTATCTGTCATGTAAAGGATTGTCAATTGTCCGTTAAACAAGTCAATCCCAGACAATATGTTGCTGAAATTCCTCAGGTGTGTTTCTCTTTGCCCTTGATTTGGTGTATTTTTATAGTTTTAATCTTCATTAGTTAATGATAAAGAAATAATGTGTTCCATGTAGTTTGAGTTCCCACCTATCATATGGAGCACATGCATGCCCCCATATATTTAAAAACCGTCCATGTATGTGATCAGATTCTGTGCTGTGTTACTCTATAGATATTTAAAAAATGATAAAGTTTTTATAGAAAAAATATGGTAAAATAAGAACACTTCTGAGTCTGATACTTTAGATCTGAAGTAATTCATCAAAAGAGCTTGTTGTTTATGTATAATCAGTGGTCACACAAATCATCTACAGAGGCATCACAATGAGCTTGTTTATGTATTGCTCCTGCTTTTTTCTCCTTATATAAAACATTGCTGAAACCATTGCACCTGCATGGATGGTTTAGAAGGAAAGCATGTACACTGGTTATTTTTTCCACACTATCTGTGTCCTTTCCTTTGCTTCCTTTTCTAGACTGACCCTGCATCTGGCATGCTGGTAAAAAATGCATATAAACTGATCTCACCATTTCATATCATGTACTCAAAAGTACTTCTAAATGCTCGTTATCATAGAGTAGTTTAATAGTGATGAATCATTTTATTTTATGTTTTTATTTTGTAGCTCCCCAACTTGGAAGTTTGGTTTCAGAGGCCAAAAGACATAGTAAGAAAATTGTTGTCTGGAGATCTTGACCTTGGTATTGTGGGTCTCGATACAGTCTCTGAGTATGGTCAGGTAAGTTCGAAGATACATGATATAATTGGTTAATTTAAATTGGGCTTCCTTGTTATCAAAAAAAAAAAAAAAGGGCTTCCTGGTATGTGTTTGATATTTTCTAACTAAATGCGATTCCCTGAACAAAAGCATGGTTTCTCTCGTTTAATATCTATATATTTTTTTACTACAGAAGCGCAAAAACCCAACTGTTTCCTGGTTTTAGGTTTCCCTAGTGTGTTCTTTTAGACAATACTTCAATTTTTTGGTAATTGATGCTAAATTTTTTCCTAATGGTTGTATGTGGTTCAACTTTAATAAGCATTTTTATTTTTGGAGACATGACATTTCCTCCATAAGAAACAGAAAACATTTCCATCCCCTTATGAATGCAGCAAAGCTGCCCAAACCATTTGCATGCCTAGCAAAGACGCTTCCATGAGAAAAATGCATCAAAAGCTAAATGCTAAGGAGAAGCTATAGTTGTTATACTTTTCCTTGAAGAATGAATAGACGACAATACAACCTTAAAAATATGTGCATTTCTGCTGACCGCATGCACCAGAGTATTGCTAAAACAGCATTACCACTTCCTTTTGACTTCGTTCTTCTTACCAAAGCCATCATAATTTGTCTCTAAAACATTGTTAAAAGTTAGATGACACACCCAGTGCTCATTGATTAAACAAAACTTGCTTCATGAAAAGGCAACGACCTGGCGTGGCAAACAAAGACGTGTGGGCAGTCCAGAAGATGCAGAATAAGACATACTTATTACACATATCTGGGATATAGATTTCTTTGCTCAATTGCTCTACGTCTCAGACATATCCTTAGTTTTACTCTATAGAGAGAATGCTAGACTGGGTTGCAATCACCAATCTATGTTTTTTGCTATTTGCTATATAGAAATTTTTATTATAGAAATTTAAAATTAATTTATTGTAATTTGCACTGTCATCCTTGTCTTTTTTGTAAAATTTGTCTTGTTTTATATTTTGGATGATCACCAAATTTATATCTCAAGAGTTGCATGTGCCAGGGGGATGCAGATCTTATACTAGTTCATGAGGCTCTGGAGTATGGAGATTGCCATTTATCCATTGCGGTGAGTTAACATTTTGTTTTAGCCTTACTGCCACATTCTGCTCCTGTTATTGACTTTTACATCAAATTATCTTGACCTACTCTGTTGTTTCAGATTCCCCAATATGGGATCTTTGAAAATATAAATTCAGTGAAGGAGCTTGCACAAATGCCTCAGTGGACAGAAGAAAGGCCTCTGCGAGTTGCTACTGGATTCACCTATGTATCCGTTTCATTTTAACATTACTAAAATTTTTATTTTTGGTATCCTTCCATAATCTTTTCATAAAAAGTGAATCATGATCTCGTTTTTTCAGCTGGGTCCTAAATTTATGAAAGAGAATGGGATTAAGCACGTGTTTTTTTCATCTGCTGATGGAGCACTGGAAGCAGCTCCTGCGGTGAGAGGCAGCTTGTACTTTTATGGATTTTTTTCCCCTCCTTAACTATTCTATGTCATAACATTTTGTTTTTTTTTTCTGTTGGGGGTTACTGTTGGTTGCTAATTAAACTGTTGTTAGGTGCTTATAAGTCTATTCTATAGCTTATTAAACAGTGGTCTAATGCTATGTCTACGAGGGAAAATATAAACAAACATGCTCTGAATGTCTAGGGATGACATAGATGGTATAGCTTAATACTCTTTTGCGCATGCTGATGAATAGTGATGAATAAAAGAGAGAAAGGGAGAAGGAGGAGAGACACACACGAAATTACAATTCCACCTCCTATAGGCTTCTGACCCCTAGCCTCCAACGGCTATTTTATTATAACTACCTCCTAACTAACTTATACACATGTAACCACCTAATATAACTACCTAATCTTATGATATTTACAATTTATACATAACATCTATCTCAGTCTCTTTGCACATGAGCTGAGAAAATAATGTAATTAACTGTTGTTCTCAAACAATGAGTAGTGCTAATGTCATTTTGCACACATGATCTAATTATATTTGTTTGTTGCTCTTAACTAGATGGGGATAGCTGATGCCATATTGGACCTTGTGAGTAGTGGGACCACATTGAGAGAAAATAACTTGAAGGAAATTGAAGGTGGAACTGTATTGGAAAGTCAGGTTAGCAATTGTCTTTTCTTAGCACAATTGGTTGGTTGTTTGTAAATTGCAGGCACCAGGCAATTGCTTCTGCTGCAGCGTATATCAGATTTGTCTAATTTGTGCCTTTTTCAGGCTGTTCTTGTTGCAAGCAGGAAATCCTTGATGCAGAGAAAAGGAGTTCTGGAGATAACTCATGAGATACTTGAAAGACTTGAAGCACATCTGAGGGCAATCGGGCAGTTCACGGTGCATATATCAAATTCATAATCCCTTTCCCCCAAACTCTTTTCCCCCTTAGGCTCATCTATCTCTTTTTCTGATGCCATGCATGACAGGTTACTGCAAACATGAGAGGAAGTAGTGCAGAGGATGTGGCTGAGAGGGTATTGAGTCAGCCATCCTTATCAGGGTTGCAGGTATGATATTAAGTGTGATCAAACCGTCGTGCTTGTATCATTTGAATTAGCTGGAGGGGACTTATCCCTCTGGCATTTACTATTTGTGCAATTGCGAACTGTTATTCTTATTCTGCTTTTGTGATTATGAGTAGCGCCATGTTTTAAACTGCAACTATTACCCAATTTAAAGAGTTGCACTTGATTGATTATCTTCAGGGACCTACTATAAGTCCTGTTTTCTGCAAACGCAATGGGAAGGTTTTACCAGACTATTATGCCATAGTCATATGTGTGCCGAAAAAGGAACTGTACAAGTCCGTGCAGCAACTGAGAGCGGTGAGTCCATCCATAAAATTTCCAGTTTTCTTTCACTGTCTTTATTGGGTTGGTGGATTTTTGAATGGTTAGACAAAGGAGAAGGTATATTTAAATCAATCATTTCCATGACATGTCTCTCAGCGTCTAGAGTTGTAATTTTTTCCCCATCCTTACCTGAAGTTATCAATTTAGATGACACAATTCTATAGCATTTGGCCCCATCTTTAATGGAATATGAAACTTACCTGGACATGTACCAGTTCACCTATTTTTTGGTCTGGTGTCTCATCTGGTATGACTTAAGAGCTTCATCTTTAATTTTGTATGATGTATTTGTACAATGCTTGCTTCGTTGAACTGTGAGTCTGAACTCAGTAACTACACTACCCTTGCATCTTTTACATCTACTATGAATCTTATAGTTCATTTTTAATTTGGTTCTGAAGTTAGTATCTTTAATGTAGAAAATATAGTGACACAAGGAGTGAATATGTGTTGGACCAACTTTCGTTCATCCCACTCGCTCCCTCTTTTCTTCTTATCCCTCTTATATCCAAAGATTTCGTTGTTAATTGAGCATAATAACATCATATGATCCATGTAACCAATCCCACCAAATAGGATAAAGCTTGTTGTTGTCGTAGTAATGTGCTTTTAACTTGAGAGGACCCAAATCCCTTATTTTGTTTTTCCATTTCAATCGATTTGTTACAGATTGGTGGCAGTGGAGTTCTCATATCGCAATTGACCTATATTTTTGAAGAGGAAACTCCAAGATGGCGTCAGCTTCTCTCAAAAATTGGGATGTAGCTTGCTTAGATGGTCAAATCAAATGGTGGAGAGCCTTTTGTGCCTGTTTTTCACTGCTAGCCACAAAGGAAGGACTTCCTCTTTGTTGTAGAGAGCCTCAAGATGAAGACGAAGACGACGAAGACGACCAAAGCCCAGGTTTAGCTTTACAAATCCAACATGGGACATTTAATGTGGCAACACTTTAATGTATATGATCCCATGTACGAATTCTGCTTAAGGATCATGAACATTTTATTCTTAGGTTCAGGGATGTTTCCTGAGTTTCTAGGAATGCTTTTTAAATTATTGCATTGTACATTTATTTTTGCCGTTAGACATTTTGGCTTGATGGCGAGAGCAATTTAGTATCATGTTTGAAACCGGCATTCTTTTCTGCTGAATAAAAAAAAAAAAGATTTTTTTTTTATCGAATACTTTTGGTTTTTGTTGGCAATGTTAACCATTTGATATTATAAAAACTTATTTGTGTTTTCTTTAGGATTGACTCATGGCTCATTTAATGCCTTAAGTTGTACGAGGCATTAGCCTAGACACATTTGTTTACTGAGCTTGATGTAAGAGAAAAATATTGCCATTGCATTAAAAAAGGGGTTAAATACTATTTTTGTTATGGAAGTTTAGCCTAAAGAGCATTGATCACCTGAAAGTTTTTTTGGTCTCATTTTTGTCTTGGGTATTAACAAACGGAGCAAATATGCCCGAAAGTTTTTTTAGGAGCAAATTTGTCTTGCAAGTTCTTTTTATGAACAATTTCCCCCTGGAAGTTTATAAAGAAGAGTAACAATTCAACGGTCAAGATTAACATATGGGCAAGTACTATGTTTTAAAATTTTTAGGGCAAAAATGAGACAAAAAACCTTTCAGGTGAGCAGTGCTCCTTAAACTAAACTTCCATAGCGAAAATGATATATATATTTTTAAAAAAAAGGTGCCGTTTGATATATGGATTATCAGATTTTATATTTGTATTACTCCTTTGTTTTTATACAATATATTTTTATATTACTCTTCTTGTATGCAATACATCCAAATGTCAAGTCAGCATCATGCATTAGATATGGCAAACACTCATATTGTTTTTAATATATTACATAATTTAAATGCATTTATTTGCAGGTGCGCATATTATTTTATATTTTTTTTAATTTTGGAAAGCTTTAAATGTCCATACCTTGTAGTTATTTAATTATTACTACCGAAAAATTTGAATTATCTTATTCATTTTTGTAAGATCTTATTTAAGATGGTCTCAACATTATATATATATATATATATATATATATATATATATATATATATATATATATATATATATATATATATATATATTTACTATATTCTCTTTCATACATTCTCTTATTATTTCTCTGGTCCTTAATATAAGACATATTTACCTAATTTGATTAGATTAAGGAAATTAGTTGATATGACATGTATTTTCTAAAACACCCTAGTCGTCTTCCTTAATTCTTTTATCCCCTTTTTTATTGTTAAAGAAACATTAATAGGGGTAAATTAGGAAAAACTAGACAAAAATGAAAACCATGTCTTATATTTAAGACAAAGATCAACTTTATAAATATGTTTTATATTAAGAACAAGAGGGAGCACTATTCTATTTATTTTTCTTACTCTCATAAATAAGGCCATGCTTGACTTTATAACGTACAATACAAACTTAAAGTCTTGAACTTTATAGATCAAACTAATAAAGTTGCACAGATTCAACTATGCAAATATGGAGAAGAGTGAGTTAATATTCAACTTCAAGGGCAAAGGAGTGAGCCTTTCATAGCAGTGATTATAAAAGCAAAACTTATAGGAGTAATTTTTATCTTGTAAATTATAAATAGTATTTTGATTTGTTTTTTAGTATTCGATTATATTAAATCAGAATTAAATATTTTTAAGACTTAAATTAAGAATAATTCTTTTAAAAAGATATTTTTATATAAATAAGATTTGAATTTTAATCCTATTTAAGAAGAATCCAATTCCTTTCACTGGATTTAATTATCATTGGTAATATTTAGAGGCTAAAAAATAGTAATACACAAATACTAAATTTTGAAATATTGGAATTCTACATTAAAATAAAGTAAACTTGATATTTTCTTGTGTATGAATAAAATCTATTAATTCATATTATTGATGTTAAAAATAAAATAAATTATGATATTAATTTTGTGGAGTTGATGCATTTTTGCAACATGACCCCTTATAAATTAGTGCTTGTTTGTAATAGCGATTGAAACATTTAAAAACAAAATTTTAATTGTGATTTATGAGATACGATTCACATGAATATTTTTGAGGTGCCCTATCAAGATCTCAAACAAGCAACATGACGTCCCCACCAAACTATATGTATAATTATCATATGGTTAAAGTATAGATTGACCAACAAAGTTTTACGCTAGGAGTACCAAGCACAAATAAGTTTTAAAGGGGGCATAAATACCCATCAACAATTAAAAATGGGTAACTACCAAACTAATGTTAAAATCAGTTTAACGGCCATTTGGTGCGAATTGAACATTGCTCAGTTGGCTGGTAAGAGTGTTAAGGTAACATAGATTTGGTTCTTATGCGCATAGACTTATCCCTCAGCCTCAGACATGCGACTCAACAACCTCTATCTCTCATTCGTCCTATTCTCCTTCCAGATCTAGTAAGGGAGCAAGAACCTAAGGGCACTCCAAGTGGGTCGAACAACTTCATGGGTCGGATTTTCCCATTCAGGAACAACTTGTCCATCGAGCTCATGGAACCCCAGCTAGCCGACCTATTAGAACCAAACCTCACTGAGACTTCAAACTCATAACCCAGAGGGACATAAGAAGTACTATTTTCATAGGAAGAAGAGTGAGACGAGGACTAGGAAGAAGCAGTAATAGTGAGGTGCATTGGGATTTGGGCTGGCCGAAGTGCTGTAGAAAAATCCATTTGTTGAGAATATCAAGTTTAGAAATATTAATTAATTATTATTATTGGGGATATCATTTAGTATTTATTTGGATTAGATATGGATATTATATTTTAGGAATATATCTTTATGATATTATGATTTGATGAGATTAGATGATGACAGATTCTAGGTTTAGGGTTTGTTCTGGTGTAGAACTCTGATGTCCGGCCTATTGGAGGGCCGGTGATTTGATATAGGATCTAGATGCTCCTCCTGTATGCTTATAGGGCAAGCGTCCAGGAGAAGATGTGATCACGGTACACAAGCAAAGTTTCGCCTAAAGGGTCTGTGTGTGCGGGTGTGATGAATGTAGATTAGTCGGGGATTAGAATGTGCGTACAGGCGCCTATCTCCTCCGTCATATATAGAGTGTACCTGGTCGTTTGACGCCTTGACTCCCATGTTGTGCGTGTCCAAGGATCGTGCGTAGATCATCCTTGGTCGTGGTGCGGGATCGTGCCAACCGCCCAGTCGTGGTTTGGGTCCCACGGTTAGTGGGTTGTGACCACTACGTGGATTGCCCCCTGCACTAGCTAGTGAGATAGTGGGCCTTGACTAGGTCCGTAACAGTTGCCCCCAAGCTCGGTTGTTTAGGTCTATGAGCTACCGAGTTTAGTTGTTTGCTTTACTAGAGTACGGATGTCTGAATTTTGTTGATCGCGAGATAACATGATATCACCCCAGACATGTGGTCCGGGTTACCTTGGCGATTGTTGTTCTTCAATTATCCGGGTATCCGGGCTCTTTTCTTGCGTAGTTAAGATCCCCAAACCCGAGTCTTTCCTGAAAAGGAGCAGATTGGGATTTGCCATCATAGCAGCCGAGCTCATAGGAGGAAGCGATCCGGGACCGAGGTATTTCGGTAGCGGATCAGCTTTCAAAATGAGTGGGTGTTTGACTTTGTGAACAGCCGAGGTATACGTTGTCCCTTATTTTTTCCTGTGAGCGCCCATTGTCCCCGAGCGTTTTCTCTGTCGATTCCTCTTCTCTAAGTCATCATTAGTTTCTGCCAGCTGGCATCCCTCGACTGTCGTGAAGTCGAACTGAGGGGACGTTAGCTTATGCGGCCCTTGGCGCATTTAATGCCTGACAGACGCACATTAAATATGCGGGAGACGCGACCCTTACTTCAGAGTGAAAAGTCGCTTTTGCCCCCGTCGTTTGGGTTTTCGAAAGCTTTATACCCGCCAAGTCTATTCATTATTTCACTTTCACTCCCTTGCTCCCAAGAATTACTCTCCTGCCGATTCACTGCCTTGACGAAGAAGTTCAATCTTGCGAGCAACCTGTTTCTATTTCACAATTTCTTGAACGACCACCCGTTTCTTAGGCAGGTATTACTGCTTCCCTATCTTTCTCTTTGTTCCGCTATGATATGTAGTTTCTTCTTTCTGTGCTTTTGTGGACATTGGTCCAAGGCTTTGTAGTCTCTGTTTCGCTACTAAATTGCGTCGTACTTAGTTGAATCTCTCGATTAGATTTCTTCATTGAGTGAATTTCGCGCAATCTCGTTCTCAATTCCCACATTTGTGCAAACATTCCCTGTTTTTCGAGTGAGCCTTTTCCTCTTCGCTCGTCGATTGTTGAGTCCTTTGGGAGAATAGTTCCAAATGTCGAAGGACATAAAGATATGACCCCGAAAAGCTGGATGAACTACGCAAACCGTCAGGGGAAGAAGCCGTTGGTGGCTTTGGGGCGATGAATCTTCTCGTCCAACATCGCAAACTGTTGCTTTAACCAATCATCACCGTGAAGGCAAGGGGAAAGCTTCTGGTGGCGGGCAGGCGAAAACTCGAGACGGCACATCATCGGTTAGGGGAAGTCCCAATGTTTCCTACCCACTTCTTCCCAATCCAAGGGTGTTTAACCCGAGCTTCGACGTGTCCGCTTTTCCGGGCCTTCCGATTAACCAGTATAATGAGGTGGCGAGGTCGGGTCCTGGGTCGGGTCCTAGGGCCGAGGTTGATTCCTACATCGGCCCCTGCTATGATTGCGTGTACGAATGCTCACGACTTCTTTCTGTCGGGGATTCGCGCCACGGCCAGGCTCGATTATGAGCTCCTTGACACAATCTTGTCCGGCTCCTCAAGCCTCATCGCCAAGCCCCAGCGACTTAGATTTAAATCTTACCGCAACTGTGGAAACCCGCCTTCAATTTTTGACATCGTGTATGCTAGGAAAATTCTGATCTTGTTTATATTTTTATTTGTGTTAGGTATAATGGCGTCGTCTTCTTCTTCCCATGCCGAGATCCGAACTGAAACGCAAACCGCTAGCCCCCACAGGATTTAATTGACCAATTCCCATGGGTTACCCGCGAAGTGCTGTCTTATCGGTCGAAGCTGACCATAGATGATTTGGAAGGTCTCCCTATACCAGAGATTAACACCTACTCTCTCTGTCTCCCGGAAGAAGAAGAGCCTGTGTGCTCCGCGAGGGAGGGGAGCCATAACTCATTTTTCTTTTTCTACGTTGATTATATCACCAGACTCGGGATTCGCTTTCCATTTTCCGAGTTTCAAATGGCCATCCTCCAATTCCTTGGCGTAGCTCCCTCGCAGCTGCATCCCAATGGATGGAGTTACATGATTGCCTTCGAGAGGTTTTGCAAGAACCTTGGTCTCCCTTGCACCACCTCTATGTTCTTTTACTTCTTCACCCCTCACACCTCTCGCTCTGGGAAGGAACCACCGGAGCTCAAAGGCTGGACGTCCATTCGGGGAATAGCCAACCGACGTTTGTTTACCCCAGTTTCTGACTCCTTCAAGCGCTTCAAAAGCAACTTTTTCAAAGTTGTCGCTAAGTCTGGCACAAAACCTTGGTTCCTCAAAGGCCCCGACTCGAAAGGGCCAATCTATCTATCCGGGATCCCAGAGCCAACAGCAAAGGGGAAAAAGAGGTCGGCCTCAGACGCGGGCAGGTTGAAGGTTGGAGAGTCATCGAAGCAAGCTGAGCCAAAGAAGCACCAAGTCGGCCCCTGGCCCGATGCCAGGCGGTTTTCCTACCCAAGCCTCTCCTGCCGCGAAGTCTCCGCCTCCCAAGTCGGCCGAGGTCGGGCCGTCGTCTTTGACTGCTTCCGCGGCTCCTCCTCGCCCTTCGACGGTCATCCCCCGCTCCCATTTATGGAGTAAGGGAATTACCGAAGATTTGAGCATCGCACTCCTGCCTCCTCCCCAGCTGGGGAAGGTGGAGTATGCTCTAAAAGAGACCCAGGGGCTCTTGGCTGACTCCAACGTAATAATTGAGGGCTTTAAGGCGGCTCAAGCTAGCAGCGAAGAGCAGTTGAAAGCCATGACAGCCGAGAGGGACAGGATCAAAGCCGAGGGGGAGGCGTCCTCAGCGCATCTGTCAGCGGAGATAACCCGGCTTCAGGAGTTGCTACTGGGATCCGTGGTGGAGCG
This sequence comes from Acacia pycnantha, assembly GCA_025563575.1. Taxonomy (NCBI): domain Eukaryota; kingdom Viridiplantae; phylum Streptophyta; class Magnoliopsida; order Fabales; family Fabaceae; genus Acacia; species Acacia pycnantha. The sequence goes on along the minus strand of JAMWYP010000415.1, from coordinate 214,454 downwards.
TTTAAGAACTTTCCGGCCCAGATCCGGGCTTTAAACCCGGGTAGAGCTCAACCTTGTCGGCATCATTTCCGATCCTACGCCGAGAACGGGCAGTTTGTCCCCTTTGTGGAACCTCCCGCCACCTCCGAGACCAGGCTAGACGGCGATGCGACCGTGCTGGAAGCTGAGCAGGTGAGGAAGTCTCGACCGCCCCCAAGCCCGTGGGTTGATTTTTTTGTTTGATACTTTGAATGTTTTGTCCGGTCGTGTTACCGGTATTTGACTTTTTGAACAGATTGGCCAATCTGGCCACTTTTGCATACTATTAATAGTAGATGGTAACCTAGCAATCATAATGCGTCATAAAAGAATCTAACTTTACCAGTTATTGCGGTCGACCGGGCCAAGGTCATATGAAAATAAGCAGAATCTGCGAACGCGTTTCTTGGTCATAAGACCATAATGTTTTAAAGTGCTAGTGTTACACTGTCTTATAAAATTCCTGGTATTGTAACCGGGTCATCCAAAGGCAAATGAAAATTGCCACCTGCCCGGTTCGGTTTTGTCCCGATAGCGTCCGAGCATTTTGACCTGATCAGGGTCTGCATGACATTTTCTATTGATACCCCGGAGTAAATATGCGTGTCTGGGCTGCGATAGCTATCCAGACCTGTTTTCTTCAGCTGAAAAGCTGGTAATAGTTTCATCTTGAAGAAGACAACCTTTGGAGTTCAACAAATACCCTCGAACGAGAGTTTCGTTTATATTCGTCAAAGCAATTGTTATGAAGGGAAAAGCCATCAAGCCAACATTGAACAAAGAACAAAATGGAAAAAGATGCTTTAAGACAAATAACAGATAAGCCTAACTGTAATACGCCTTTAACTTGTCCGCATTCCATGTTCGCTTGATTGGGGCTCCGTCCAGTTCTCGAGAATATAGCTCCTCTCTCAAGAGTTTCGCGAACGCGATAAGGTCCGTCCCAAATTAGCGCAAAGTTTGCCAGTCCTTGGAATTCTTGTTTTCGATGTCGCCTTCTTCGAGGACCAGCAGCGGGGTTCGAATGTCCGTGGTCTAACCTTCTTGTTATAACGAGCCGCGATCAACCGCTTCATTGCAATATCCCAGACAAGGTGGCGGTGACCGAGCCTCATCGGCGGATCCAACTCATTGCTAACGCCTCACTATTGGCCATTTCTCCTTGTGATAAAATGCTCTTCCCGCACCAAGACATCATCCCTATTTCGACAGAATCATGGACTCACGGCCGTAGGCCAGCCACGTATGGGAGTTTCTTGAGTGGATGTCTCGAGCCGTTGTTCGGTTTCCCCAAAGAACAAAGGGTAGTTGATCAGCCCAAGAGGTGTCGGCCTCGGCATACGTTTCTTCAAACCATCAAGAATGACCTTATTGGCGGCTTCTGCTGCCCGTTAGGCTCGCGGTGCTCCACGAAGCAAAGTGATGCTTGTATTCCGTATTCATAAATCAAATCACGGAATCCGACTCAGCTGAACCGAGTTCCATTGTGCATTACTATCTCGGCTGGTGCTCCAAATCGCGTGATTATATTGACTTCAACAAATCGTTGCACACTGCCGAGGAAATCGTAGTAGAGAGGTTCACCAATCCATTTGGTGAAGTAGTCCACCGCAACAGCTTAGCCATCATAGTTGCCCCAGCGGTCTTGAATGGACCAAGGATGTCCATGCCCCATTTGTAAAAGGCCACGGGCCGAGATAAAATGGCTCTACGGCGCGCGCCAAATGACTCGGCATGTTCTCGACAGGCTATCACATTGTTTAACGAGGGTCTTAGCGTCCGCTTCTAACGTTGGCCGCAATAACCCACTCGAAGGGTTTTTCGGCGAGCGCCTTAGCCCCCATATGCCGACTGTTGCCCCTCCATGTACCTTCGGCCAGGGACATATCCTGCTTCATTAGGATTCAAACATCTTAGCATAGGAGAATGTAATCCCTTTCGTTGGAGTTGATCCTCCACCATTGTATACTTGGCCGCTTCTCGAACCAACATTTTGGCCTCCAATGCATCGTGCTGGATGATTCGCGTTCAAGATAATCTTCAATTGGTTTCTTCCAGTCCGCTTCAGGCCCGAAATAGCCATCATGCACACCGGATCTTGAGATTTTCTTGAACAACCGTGCGGTGACAACCTGACTTACTTAGTGCTTGCTAACTTTGACAAGATGTCGGCTCTTACGTTGTCTCCCGAGGATATGAGTGACGGTGGCTTCATCAAAGTCCGACATTATATCCTTAGCTTTTAAGAGATACTTTGCCATTAGCTGGCCCTTAGCGACGATACGTGCCCTCGATCGAGACGCCACAAGTTGGGAGTCGGTGAAAACCTTAACTCTTGTGGCCCCATTTTCCTTGGCTTGAAGAAGCCCGCTATCAAAGCCTCATATTCTCGTTGATTGTTCAAGTAGGAAGTTAAGATGCAACGAATGCTCAATCGTAACCCCTCTCGGACTCTCAATGATGACTCCACCCACTTCCTTTAACGTTCGACGATCCGTCAACATAGACCTTCCATTCGCCCGACTCGCATCATCCGTTTAGAACCGGCGAGCTCTTCGATGAAGTCGGCTAACGCCGTGACTTGATTGCATGGCGAGCTTCATAGGTAATGTCGAACTCTGAGAGTTCTATCGCCCAATTTGTCATCCTCCCGCTAGGTCCGCTTATGTAGGACTTGTCGAATCTACGGCTTGTTCTAACAACAATATGGTGACCCCGGAAGTACGGCCTTAATCGACGGCCGCCATGAGTAAAGCGAATGCCACTTTCTCCAACTCTCGATATCTGACCTCGGCATTCTCGCAAGGTCTTCGCCGACAAAATATACCGGGATTTGTCCGTGCTCCGCCTCTCTACTGTGGCCGCGCCGACCGCCTCTCGCCAATGGAGGGTAAAGCAGGCTCTCACCTGTAAAGGTTTGGAGAGGACGGGGATGGGCGAACATTGTTTTATTTCTTCACCGGCGTAATCGCATTTCGAATTCCACTCCACCGACGCTTCCTTCTTTAAAAGCCCGAACATGGGCAATGCCTTCTCCGCCGATTTTCCCAAAATCTAGTTAGAGCCACGCCTTCCCGGCAGCCGTTGTACCTCTTTTTGTTGCTCTGAGCCTTCATCTCCATCACCGCCCGCACTTGTCCGGTTGGCTTCAATGCCTCGGTTTATTAGCATGAAACCCAAGAACTTTCCCGCAGTGGACGCCAAAAGCACACTTGGCCGGTCCGACCGAATCCCGTAAGTTCCGAGTTTAGCAAATGTCCGCTCCAAGTCTTGTACGTGACGTTGGGGGTCCAAGGTCTTAACGATCATGTCATCAATATACACCTCCACATTACGACCAACTGTTTTGCAAAGACTTATTCATCATCCTTTGATATGTAGCTCCCCATTTTTCAATCCGAAAGGCATGACGTTGTAGCAGCAATTAGCTCTTTCAAGATGAAGGCCGTTCTTTCCCGATCCTCCGGTACATCGCTATCTCGATTATATCCTAATATGCGTCCATGAACGATAAGGGCCGGAATCCCGACGCATTGTCTACCAATTGATCGATGTTCGGATAGGGTAAGAGTCCTTGGGGCATACCTTATTGAGATTCTTGTAATCCGTACACACCCTCCACTTCCCATTTGGCTTTTTTACCATGACCACATTTGATAACCAAGTCGTATACCGAATCTCGCGAATAAATCCCCCTTCCAAAGGAATTCTTGAACGTGAATGTCCAATGCTTTCCTCTTCTCTCGGTCCGTGGTTCCTCTTCTCTGCGACACCGGAATTGAACCCGGTAGACTTCTAGTTTGTGACAACAAAACTTTGGGTCTATTCCGTGTACTTGAGATGAATTCCAAGCAAAGACATCCCGATTTTTCTTCAGAACTCCACCAAACCGTTTTAAGTTCTGGAGTCAGTGCCTCTGCGATCTTAGTGGTCCTGGAGAGGGTCTCCCACCACCAGTCCTCCAGTCTCCCCGCCGGCCTGGCGCACCTCCTCATCACGCGATGTCTAACTCCACGGGCATTAATTTCATCGTCCTGGAGAGTCCCGCCCGAGCGGTCCTGGATAGTCGCTTTCTTGGGGCCGCGACGAAGATCCGCCTCCCCTATTCCGAGGCCAAGCAGCACCGCCGAGACTCCCTTTGGTCCCCCGTTACCGTGACCACTGCCTCCTTGGTTGCCTATCACCTTGAGCTTTGGATGCTTAGTGGATACAAGCATGTCCCATTTGTGAATGGTTGGTCTTCCCAAGATTATGTTGTAGGTGACACGAAGCCTCGGCCACTATGAACCGCACTCTTCTTCGTCTTGAAGGCGTCTTTCACTCCTAAGGTGAACCGGAGGTCGATAAACCCCTTTGGACGCGATCCGTTCTCCGTTAAAACCGATGAGGGTTGTCTTGCATGGCTTTAAGTCTTCCCGGCCTAGGCTCATTCTTTTGAACGCCTCCAGGCTTAGTATGTCGGCCGAAACGCCGCCGTCCCACGAATATCCGCTTGACTCGGCAATTAACCACTATCCCCCTGATCACTAGCCCATCCCGGGGGCCGGGACAACGTCCCCGAGGTCGTCACTGTGTGAAAATAAGGGCGAACGTGCTGGCTCATTATGATATTCCTTGAATTTTGGTCGGTCTCTAACGGATAGGACTTCTGAGGTATTTCCTTCGCCGGCTCATAGTATCTCCGCCTCCGCCCATTGCTCCGCCGATCACACATGCGCCGAATTCCCGCTCGGAAATTCGCCATCGACCTCAAGAGCCTTGCGCTTATCGTCCCGTTTTTGAACTTCTTGGGGACTCCCGTCGCGGTTCTTGGTTTTTCGTTTTCCACCTTTCCCTTGATGCTCTATGACATATTGTTGAAGTTTTCCTTCACGAACAAAGCGTTCGATTGCATCACTGAGCTCGTAGCATTCATCCGTTGTATGGCCTCCCGCCATCATGGAACGAGCGCATTTGGACCGGGTCTACCCCTGATCTTCGATAGGGGGATGCAGGTCGGTCCACCTTCTTCATCTCGCTTGTTGACACCTCCTTCCACACTTGAGACCGAGGCACCCCCTGGCTGGCCGCATATTTCTCGTACTTGCTCCGCCGATCAAACTTACCACCCCGTTTTTGTTTTCGTTCCCCTTCGCGGAGTCCCTATTTCGTTGTCCTGAAGTCCCGACCCACGGGAGGGGGCGGTTCTGCCTTGGTCCCGCCTCCGACCGGGGTTGTTTGCCATTCGCATCCGCGCGACGTCCAAGTACTTTTGAGCGGGTTATGAAGTCGTTAAGACTTTTTGCGCGCTCCTTTAGGAAAGATTCTCGCCAAGCGGGACTCTTATCGAGGCCATCCACCAACAAGTGAACGTGTACGTCCTCGTTGAGTCCGCGCACTGCAGCATCGCGTGATTGAAACTGGCCAAGATAACTTTGGAGCAGCTTCTCCCGCCGCCGCCCCGATTTTGGACAAAGAATACCGGGATTTTGGTTGCCGCTTGCTTGCTGCGGCGCAACTCAAAGGCCTCGGCTGTGTCCTCGAAATTGTGAATCGACCCGAACGGAAGAGTGGGGAGCCACTTCAACGCCGGTCCTTTTAACGTCGCGCGAAGATGCGAGGCACGATCGGCTCTACGAGGCCTCTAACCGACATGTGAACGCCAAAGTCCTCTAAATGAGTTGTCTGCCCTTGCGAGCCGTCATACTCATCAACTCCCCAAATTTAACTAGGGGGGGAACCGGGCGTTTTGGATTTCCTCCGAGAAAAGCTATCGTGCATTTGGCCGACATATCTTCGCCGCCGGAACCCATTGGGAGGAATCGCCCCGTCACCTCGATTGTTCCCGATCGAGGCTCCGCCTTCGTCCCCTCGGCCTGGGTTCCCCCTATTGGCACTCCTACCCGGGAAGTCCGCCTCCCGCTATTAACGGTTTCGTCTTCCTCGCTCGCGCGACTAGCCGAGCTCGCCTTCGGTCATCCTCTTTCCACGTTCTATCTTCCCGCCCGTGCCGGAAAGAGCACGGCTCCGTTTTTCTCCCGCTCTTCCGCCGCCGGGTAGCGAAGGGTATGACGCTTGTCTATGTTGTCCACCCGCCTCATTATCGCAAGCATCCCTACTTGGAGAGAACGAAAATCTGGGCCCACAAGGGGGATGTCTCGCCACCCCGGATTGGAGTTCTGGGCCCCACGATCTTGGTTTCGTGGAGCCGAGGACTCCGTGCCTGACGGGTTGTCCTCACAGCTTGTTTGCTGTCGGGAACCAAAGGTTCCTTCCTGGCCGAGATAGCTTGGCCCTTCCTCCCGCCGTCGTCGTCCTCGGGTTGATCGGCCGCTTGTTACGGCGGTTGTCGGTGGTGGGGGACGGTGTCTCCCTGGGCCCGCCCTCCGATTGTCTCTCGGCTAGAAGCACGAGCGCTAATCCTCATGGTCAAGGGAATTGAAGTTTATGGCCGGGATCGTGCCAACCGCCCTGGTCGTGGCTGGGTCCCACGGTTAGTGGGTTGTGACCACTACGTGGATTGCCCCCTGCACTAGCTAGTGAGATAGTGGGCCTTGACTAGGTCCGTAACAGGGTTAATCTATTAGTTTGGCTATGTAAAGGCATCCTTGTACTCTCTTTTATTCTGAAGAATTAATGATATTCAGAGTATTTCTCATGTGCTTCAACGTGATCTTCCAATCTCAACATGGTATCAAAGCCTTAAGTTCTTTAGGGTTCTCTCTGTTTTGTTCCTTTGTTCTCTTGGTCAAAAGCAAAGTTGTCACTATTCATCTTTCTCGCACTGTGAATGATTCTGGAAAGATTCTCTAGTTTCCGACGAGTTCTTCGAAGTTTTCAAGGGCGTTCATGAAAATTCTGCGTAGTTCGAAGATTCCAAAGCTAGCGTTTGTGCATTTTCTGGCGACTTTTTTTTTTTTTTTGTCAGGGGTCGTTATTTCGGATCTATTTTATGGGTTCAAGTCTTTGGTTTGAGGATTCCATGCTGGTGTATTTTGTCTCTAAGTCTCTTGCCTTGTGCATTTATTTTGGGTTAGTTGGGATTGCGTTTATCACCTGCAATTTGGTATTTTGCGTGAATTCCCCCAGTTGTTTAGTGGTACGAGGTATTGGGTAGTTGATTATTATTCTCTCAAGTTTCAAGTGTGTTAATCGTGCGGGTAGGTTTGATAGTTAAGGTTGCTTTGTGAGATCGGGTTCAATTGTTTTCTACTATTTTAAAGCATATTTAGCCTTCTTCTACTGGACTTTCACTTGTTTCTAAATGTCAGAAGTTCTCGTTTGTTACGTTTCTAGCACGTTCGTTAAGTTCTCTTTGGTTTTTTTTTTTTGTCTTGGGTGTCGGGCAAAAGATTGGCTTATCTCCTTCTCGCGTGATTCAAACAAGGGTTTCGGTGTTGGGAGAGAGTCATTCCAAATCGTGATTTTGTTCTTCTAATCCAGTTGGTTACTTTCGTGTTACCATCTCTGGTTTCCGCTTGCTCTCTTTTGGTAGTTAGCTCAAGTTACGGAAATTATTTGCCGCAAAGTGATCCTTGAGATACCAACTTCATTCTGTCACTTGGTGTTTCATTTGGTTTCACCTCCCGTCAGACCTTCGAGTATTCTTCTCCTCCTTTAAAGCGAGACCGCTTGATGTTGATCTTGGGTGACGCCCTCATTTTGCTTGCGCCTTCCTTTACTTTGGTTCGATAATCTTCGTCGCTCGAGTAAAGTTGGTGGATTTTTACCTTAGCCTTTTTTTTTTTTTCGAGTTCAAATCTATGAATCATTGTTTTCTTGACCACAAGTTGTTGCCTTGTGCAAGTTTACTTGCACCTTGGAGGAGCGTTGATCACATCAAGTTTAGAAATTTTAATTAATTGTTATTATTATGGAAATCGGTTGGTATTTATTAGGATCGGTTTAAATGTTGTGTTTTAGGAAGGTATCTTTATGAATTTGCTTTGGTGAGATTAGGTTATAGGGTTAATAGCATTTTACACACGCAGCTTTGTTTCGGGGCACGTTGAAGCACGAAGTGTTTTCTTAGTTAAGTTCTCACGCTTTTTTGCACGCTGGGAGTGCCTTTTTTTTTGTTGGTTGAACAGCGAGGCAACTGCTGTGTTGGAAATGATTTTGGCATTTCAAATTACAGTTTCTTGCTCCAGGTTAAATCGGCTGTTCGCTTTTAAGCTTTTTAAATTCTGTAACACTTTTCCACTTGGCTGCCTTATTGGCCTGGATTTGGTGGTCTGGCCACCACCTTTGATGGTTGCAGGGCAGTTGGCATGGCCACCTGGAGTATTTTTGGTTTTTTTTTTTTAAAAAAAAACTTTGGGCATCTTGTAATATTTATTTAAGCTTTTGGGCAAACTTTGATTTTTATTTAAAACTTTGAGTAAAAGTGATTATTACCTTAGTTTTTGTTCAGTTTAATATGAATCATTATTTTCTTGAATAATCTGGCAACTACTTCCACCGGAAGTTGGGAATATCAAAATATTAATTAATTGTTATTATTATTTATCGTGAAAGCTTAGGATTAGATATAAATATTATTTTAGGAATATATCTTTATGATATTATAATAGATTCTAGGTTTAGGGTTAGTCTATTAGTTTGGCTATATAAAGGCCTCGTTGTACTCTTTTATTATAAAGGATCAACAATTTTCAAAATATTTTTTTTTTGTGATTCAATGTGGTCCTACAATCTCAACACCGCTAATGGGTGGACGGCTGGGGCTAGAAGGAGCGCTGACGTAAGGAGTAGAACAGTTGCTATCCAAGTCTTCATAGTGGCATGGGGAGGGGGAGAATCACCATTGTTGGGGAGTTTGAAGCTCCATGAGATAAAAACATGATAGTTAAAATCTCGATTTAAAAATATATACGTGACATCAGAAAAAATAAAAATAAAAATAGTGAAAGTCCCTATTTAAAAATTTTATATAATAAAAAGACTTATAACATTTTAATACATAGAAAATGCTGTCCAAAAAAAAAAAAAAAGGAATTCAGGATCTTTTAGACCATAAAACTTTAAATAAAGATTTTTCATCTATTTTTACAATTTAATATTTTTTTTCCTAAATAATTAGACTTCTTAAAAATGAATCCGACGAGTATCATTTGAAGAAAAAATAAATATCATTCTTCTCGGTCCTTCCCTTCTCGGTAATATTTTCTGCTATAGATAATAGCATCAACAGCAGAATGGAGAAGGATTCAAAACTCAATGACGAAGTTCAGAAATCTCAGCAACAAATAGTAAAACTTGATTCAGACTCTGCTTATGATGTTTTTGTTGTTTTCTGTATATTAGGGTTGGCTTTTCAACTTGATTCGGTTTTTTGCCACTGAAGAGTGTGAGACTCGCACACATTTGCCTTCTGCTCTTTTGACTCTGCTACTTCTTGAATCTTAACTCAACCACTCCCTTTTTGGTTCTAGTCACCGCCGGCGCCGCCGTTGTACTTCATTGGTGTTTTTTCTTCCGGTGGAGAACTCGCCGTCGGGGAGATCTAAGCAGTGTCGAGAATCTGGCCACCATGACTGACTGACAAATTAGTGTTTGAAAAGGCTGGATTGTTCTCTTCCTGGAAAGTGGAGACTCTATTGTTAATCGAACATGGATCTTCTTTTTCTTGCCTGTGTCTTTCTCTTCACCGCCCATTGCTCAGAAGCTATTGCTACTTCGGTCCCTAACGACGCATTGTCCCTTCTCAGCTTCAAGGACTCTGTCTCTTCCGAATCTTTGGGTCTTCTCTCTGGATGGAGTAAGGAGTCTTCTGAAAGTTACTGTCAATGGCACGGCGTCACTTGTGAGAATAGGCTCTCTGGCAGAGTTATTGCTTTGAACTTGACCGGACTTCGCGGCGGCAAGCTCACTCCTTCCATTGGAGATATGTCTGAGCTTCGGGTTTTGTCCCTTCCCCACAATATGTTCTCCGGTGAGATCCCGGAGACTCTGGGGAAGCTTCGGCTTCTGGAGGTTCTTGAGCTTCAGGGAAATAATTTATCCGGGAGGATCCCAAACCAGATGAGCTATTTTCCATCTCTTCGCATTCTTAACCTCTCTAATAATGCTTTTTCCGGTGCTATACCCGGTAAATTGATTGGCTCTGGAAATGTTAGCGTTATTGACTTGTCCAATAATCAGCTTTCTGGTCCAATTGTAGATAGTTTCAATACTGTCGTTGAAACTTTGATTCATTTGAAGCTGTCCCACAACTTCCTTACAGGCAAAATCCCCCTCGAAATTGGGAAAAGCAGAAATTTGAGGACGCTTTTACTCGATGGGAATATCTTAGAAGGCAGTATTCCTTATGAGATTGGGAATATGACGGAACTCAGACTTCTAGATGTCTCTAGAAATAGTCTCACCGGAAGGATTCCGAAAGAGATAGCCAACTGCCGGAAACTGTCAGTGCTTGTGTTGACTGATTTACTCGATGATAATGCTTCCCTGATGAGAGCTTGGCGAATAGCTTCAGAGGAGAATTCAATGCCTTTGTTGGAAATATTCCTCCTCAGGTGTTGTTGCTTTCAAGTTTAGAGATCTTGTGGGCACCAAGAGCGAATCTTGGCGGACGTTTGCCTAGGGGCTGGACAGATTCATGCTCGCTGAGAGTACTCAACTTGGCAGAGAATTATATTGTTGGGGGGATACCAGAAACCTTGGGGATGTGCAGAAATTTAACTTTCCTTGACTTGAGCTCTAACAATTTAGTGGGGTATCTTCCCTCAAAGCATCTTCAAGTTCCATGTATGGTGTACTTCAACGTTAGCTGGAATAATCTATCTGGCACACTTCCAGGATTTGGGAAGGAAAGCTGTGATTTAAGCAGAACTCTAGGTGATGTACATGTTGATATTCTAGTTTGGGAATCTCTGATGGATGCTCTCGGTGGATTAGGTTCAGAAAATGCTGTCGTCATTAACCATGATTTCAGTTGGAATAGCTTTACGGGATCTTTACCTTTATTCTCTTTAGTAGGTACTACAGACAGTAAGTTTTCCTACACGCTATCACTAAATAATAACAAGTTCAGTGGAACTCTACCATATCTTTTGGTTTCCAACTGTAATGATCTCAAGATGTTAAAGGTTAACTTGAGTGTGAACCAACTCTCAGGTGGAAATTCCCAAAAATTGCTTCTTGACTGTTTGCAGTTGACAGAATTTGAGGCCGCATACAACCAGATTGAGGGTTCAATTGATCCTCATATAGGTGACTATACAATGCTCCAGCGCCTTGATTTGAGGGGGAACAAACTTACTGGATCTCTGCCTGATCAATTGGGAATCCTGAAAGAAATGAAATGGATGCTTTTAGGAGGGAACAATTTAACTGGAGAAATCCTTCTCAACTTGGTCAATTGGATTCCCTTGTTGTTTTGGATCTATCTCACAATGCTCTTATTGGCACGATTCCTGCAAGTTTGACAAATGCCACAACTCTTGAAACTCTGTTGCTAGATCACAACCAGCTCAATGGCGAAATACCTTCATCTTTTTCAACTCTTTCTAGTCTTGTTGGTTTTGACGTTTCTTTCAACAACCTTTCTGGTCATATTCCCCATCTTCGTCACGCAAGTGATTGTGATTACTTCAAGGGGAATGTACACCTGCATTCATGCCCTGATCCATATTCTGCCTCACCTGCTTATCTCCCTGTCCCTCTTGAAGTCCAACATCGGCATAGACAAAAAAAATTGAAGACAACAATAATAGCTGTGGTCTCTTCAGTCTCTGTTGTTCTCTGTTTACTAGGAATAGTTTTGGTGGTCACTTTTGGAAGGAACAAGTTTGGTAGGCTCAGCAGCCTTCGAAGCAGACTACTAGTGACCTTTCAAGATGTTCCAATTGAACTCAGTTATGATAATGTTGTCACAGCCACAGGAAATTTTAGCCTCCAAAATCTAATAGGAACCGGTGGATTTGGGTCTACTTACAAGGCTGAACTATCCCCTGGTTTCCTTGTTGCCATAAAGAGGTTGTCTATAGGTAAATTCCAAGGCATTCAACAGTTTGAGACAGAGATAAGAACCTTGGGGAGAATCCGACACAAAAACCTTGTCACTCTCATTGGCTACTACGTTGGAGAGGCCGAAATGTTCCTGATATACAACTTCCTTTCAGGTGGGAACCTTGAAACCTTCATACACAACAATTCAGATAAAAATATGTTGTGGCCAATTATCTATAAGATAGCAATAGATATAGCAGAGGCCATAGCTTACCTTCATTATTCCTGTGTTCCTCGCATAGTTCATCGTGACATCAAGCCCAGCAACATCTTACTTGATGAGGATCACAATGCCTACCTTTCAGATTTTGGATTGGCTAGACTCATGGAGGTATCTGAGACCCACGCCACAACTGACGTGGCAGGCACATTTGGGTATGTTGCGCCTGAATATGCCACCACTTGTAGGGTTTCCGACAAAGCAGATGTTTATAGCTTCGGTGTTGTGTTGCTAGAATTAATGTCAGGAAGGAAGTCACTTGATCCATCTTTTTCTGAATATGGAAATGGGTTCAATATTGTCCCGTGGGCTAAGTTGCTAATGACGGAAGGACGTTCTTCTGAACTGTTTTCACCTGCTCTGTGGGAAGCAGGACCTGAGGAGAAACTGTTGGGGCTTTTAAAAGTTGCATTAATCTGCACAGTGGAGACGCTTTCTATTCGGCCATCGATGAAACACGTTCTTGAGAAATTGAAACAGCTTAAAAGTTGACAACTTTGAGAATCACTGTGTACAGTAATAGAAAGCCATTCATATCTGCTTTGATTATACTGACCGTGACTCATTCCTCTGGAATACTGACTCATTCCTTTGGAATACTGACTCGAGAGAAAGTGTGGCCTTCAAGTTCTATTTTTCCTAGTTGCTTTGAAGCAACCTTTTCTTGCATATACAAGGATGTTAGTTACATGGATTCTTTGCTTTCGATTTCTGCAATGCCCATTACTTAGAGAATCACTTCATTAATTATTTTATTGTTCACATGCAAATGGATAATTTTGAAATATTCAATTTTAATTATTCAAGATTTAGATAGGGGCTCCAAATGACCAATTACGTACTATGTTCACTTGCGAGAGATTGATTCTCATCTAACTTAATACTACCAATACGGATCAATTACTTAGAAAGCAAATCTTTTGTTTATATACAGCATCATCAATTTTTTTGGCCGCAAGTTTAATGCATTTATTTCTTCCACAGGCACAAACTTATATTGCTGGATTCTATATCAGTATATATTTTTAATTTTGGAAACCTTTTGAGTGTCCATATCCATATCTTTGAAATTATTTAATTATTATGGTTTCCTGAGATCGTTTTGATAAAATTTTATGAGATATGCTATTGAAATTTAAAAAAAAAAAAACATAAATCTTATAGAACTTGCCGGCATAAATATGGGGAAAAGAATTGGTAAACAAACTTTGTTCTGGAAAGACGTGTGGACCAAACTTAATACGCCTCTGTTGGAGGTCAATGTAGATTCTGATTCTGTTTTGTAACCCCACTGAAGGAGTTTCTGACCATATTCTGCCTAACGGGGAATGGGATTCTTGCAAGCGCTGATTTTTTTCCCAACCTGACATTGTTGACATTATTCTCACACTTGTATTAGTAGAGTGAGCCAGATGGTCCCCACCCTCTGATGGAAACTGTTTATTCTGTGTATTGTTTCCTATCTGCAGGTACTCGTGGTGATATCAACTCAGTTTGGAAGCAAATTTAAAGAGCAAAAATTCTGGAGAATGAAAATATCGGCGTTTAACATTCTTTGCAAATTCTTTATTTATGAGTATGCCAAAGGCTCCCAAAGTGCAGGACTTGTTGTCTTCCAGCTTGGTCACTGTGATAGACTAATGTATTGGAGTAAATTACAATATACATGTAGCCAGAAGATAGGAAAATGTATAGTTTTCCCAAAGGTCAGTTTTGGGAGATGCATTTTTCCCTAGTTACAAAGGAGGCATAAGGCCTTGGGAAGTGGTTAGGGCAAAAGAAATTGACGAGGTAGGAATCAAACCCACTATCTCTTGTCCCCCTAGAATCAAGCTGCCAACTTTTATAATCAATTAAAAGAGAAGAATAATTTTTGTCCTTACCTTTTTTTTTCTCAATTATGGTATAGAGGGTGAGCCTTGCTATATCGGTAAGGTTGCTGCTATGTAATTTGGAGGTCACAATTTCAAATCTTAAAAACGGCCTCTCCAATTATCCAATCTGCATTCATTTATCCCTCCCCAGACTCTACTTGGTGGAAGCCGCTTGGGATGGTTTGTGGTTATAATGATTGTCTTTCCCAATTTACCTGTTACTCGTATTTAAAAGGTCATGTGCTCTTATCTGCAGTTTATCGAGTGTCCCAAAGATATAGACGTTTTGCATTTTTCACCTTTTGCTGCTGTGCCGTGGAACTTATATCCATTTTTTCGTGTTGTTTCCCCATATTACAAAGAGGATGTGTTTTATCCTGATAAGGAACTCAAAAAAGAAAATGAAGATGGGATTTCAATTTTATTTAGCTTAAAGAAGATATATCCTGAGTCTCCTCTTGATTTGCTCCCTGGTCCTTTTTAATACTTACTAGTTGTGCTCACTGTACTTCCTAAATGTACTGTAGATGAATGGGCCAATTTCCATGAGAAACTTAAGGATCTAAAACATTATTATCCTGAAGATGTTGATGAGGGTGAGTTAACACGTCAGTGGGCATCTTGCAGAGGGCAGACACTCTATCGAACAGGTTAATATCATAGTCTATACGTAACTTTCTGTGTTAGATTTATATAGGGTAAATGAGCAAAAATACACATGTGCTTTACTCCGAGAAGCGCCCAGCACCATATGCTTTTTTTGGGAGCAAAAATACACATGTGGTTACCATTTTAGAGCAAAAGTCACATCCCACCGTTATGTTACTGTTCACTTCAGCTCTTTCTCTCTCATCATGGTGAACAGTAACATAACGGTGGGATGTGACTTTTGCTCCAAAATGGTAACCATGTGTGTATTTTTGCTCCCAGAAAAAGCATATGATGCTGGGCGCTCCTGGGGGTAAAGAACATGTGTATTTTTGCTCCTTTACCCGATTTATATACCTTTCTATTTAATTTTATTGCGTTTCTTTTTCTAGCAAGGGGAATGATGTACTATAGGCTAGCTCTGAACCTTCAATGCTTTCTAGAATATGCTGGAGACGATGGTTAGGTTCCTTTAGCTTTTTGTATGCCACTCCTCATTAATATAAATTGATCTTGATTCTAAATATAAGACAAAGTTTTCATATTTGTTAATCATTTCCTAATTTACCTCTATTGTTGCCCTCTCATCAATAATCAAGGAGAAGAGAGAATGAGAGAATTAAGGAAGGTGATTAGGGTGTTTTAGAAAATACATATCATATTAACTAACTTAATCAACTTTCTTAATCTAATCAAATTAGGTAAATACGTCTTGCATTAAGGACCAGAGGAGTATTTTTCAAAAATCAAAATCAGAGAAACTCTTCAGGGCACACTAGGAGAGTGATTAGGAAGGTCAATGGAGATTAGGTTTTGGGTTTTTGTAATAAAACTGAACCCTCTGCCTTCAGCAATCACAGAATTCAAGGGAATCATCTAAGGACTCAAACTTTGCTGGGAAAGGATTCAATAGCATCCCTTCCATGATACTATTTTTGTTACTTAGTAGTGGAAATTGGTATGTAAATTTTATTTTTATACATGGACTTTGTTAGATGTGCCGAGTCTCTAATCTGAGCAAGCTCAAGATATGTTTGAGGAAAGCTGCATCTTTAATCATCCTCCTTCTTGGACCTTGGTGTGTGGAGATGAAGGTGAAAGAAGTTTGATTTTTGAAAGAAACACCATATAACTACTGTAGCTTGTTAAATCACTTCTTATTAAAAACAAATTGCAGACATAAGGTTAAACCTTAAAAGTACAATAACTTTTATAGTTTGATTATTTATTTTATTTCTATATTTTTTTTTGGGAGTGGTACGATATGTAGTAACTTATCTAACTTGTCTCAAAGGGGTAAAAATGGCATAATGTAACAGATGGTTTGATTCATCTATTTCTTTTTTCAAAAGAGCACTATAAATCAGTTGTCTGGTTAGAGAAATTTTTATTTATACAAAATTATACCAGAGAAATTGTTAATTTGGTGCACTGGTCATGACCCCTCCACACTCAACTCACTATTTTCTTTTTTGTTTTTATTAAAAAAAGAAATTGTTAATTTAAGATACAAAATACTTTTATATTTAACGGGTTACATATGTTCTGGGAATCTCTTTAAAAAATAGGAGATAAATGGATTTTAAAAAAGATACATTGGTAAGCAAATTAAAATTAACAAAATATATTTTTAATTTATAAATAGTGTTGTGACCCTTTTTTATATTCAGTATTTTTGGGTTGGATTCAAGTACTCCTTTGGTTTTTAATATAGGATTTAAATGAGTTGATAAATAAGAAAATGACAAGAAAATATTACTCAAACTTCAAAATTTCAAATCATTCTTGTTGTTTACAAGAGTATTGATATTAATTGCAAGTAACTTATTTAGCTTCCTTAATCTCTAAAAAAAAGTTAAGTCTTTCTTATATCTAGGAGAGAGTATAATTTTGTTATTTTATTTTTGCCCTAACCTTAAACCCCCACCCTAAAATACCTCTGGCCCAACTCCCCAGTCGACATCTCCCTCACTAGAGGTGGAAACAGGGCAGACGACCTGTCAGGGGCTTGCGACCTGGCCTGTTTAGAGCATGGTCATGCTTGGCCTGTCATGTTAAAAGGCCAGGCCAAACCCTATTTCAAGGCCTATTTTTCTTAACAGGAAAAGCCTAGGCCTACAATAAGCTTTTAATGCTTGTCTATAATTCTCTCTCCTTAGTGTGAGCCTTTTTCTTTCCTGTGTGGGTGTTAGGGTGCTTTTTACGGTTAACATTCTCCTCCTCTCCCTGATTGCTTTCTACGTGGTGTTCTTGTGATTAAGGGAGGAGGTATGGAGGTGGGGCAAAGTAGTGGTTCTAAGAAAATGAAAGAGATGGTCTTGAATTTTGAAAGGAAAGCTGAGAAGTATGGCGGTACGTTATTTAGGAAGATTCTAACAGGTAAAAATTTAAATGTTCCAACCGTGATATCCATGATAAAAAAGGGATGGCAGTTAGATGATGAAATGGAGGTGCATGATCTTGATAGAAACCAACTTATCTTTCTCTTTCGTTTCATGATTGGAAAGATTACGCTCGTGCACTTAAGGGTTGGCCTTGGTCGATTCAGGACTTTCTTCTAAACCTTCAGGTATGGGAGGATTATATGGTTCTCAAGGATGTCAGTTTTGATGAGGCACCGTTTTGGATACAGTTCCACGGCTTACCTTTAGAAGCCTTCGATAATACTAATGCGCAAATCCTTGGAGATTCAATGGGTGAAGTTGTTATGTACTAGAGTCTTATGGTGGGTGGTAGATTGGAAAGAATTTTTATGCTAAGACCTACCGTTTCGTCGGGTAACGATGCCATTCAAAGTGTATGATACTTAATATGGTGGTTTATGTTGGACTAGATGTATAGTCTATAGGCTTAGTCGGGTTTATACATTTAGGGCAAATTATCTAGTGTGTTTGTTTGCCTCCCATTATCGGTGACACTTAAATCCCTTTTACATAGTAGTGCTTTCTAGCTCAGCTAAGACTTACTGTTTCGTCGGGTAACGGTGCCATTCAAAATGTATGACACTTAGAATGATAGTTTGTACTAGACTAGATGTGTAGTCTGCAGGCTCAACCGGGTCTATGCATTTAGGGTAAAGATGGCAGGTTATCACATAGTGATGGGATACTAAGTGATAAGGTGTTGTCAACCTAATGATCTAAGAGAAGACATGGAGATGTTATTGATCAAATCAACCTATTGGATAAGTTAGTTTTGCAGGTTCAGCCGGAAACTAATGATTCCAATTGTTCTCTTAGCCCACTATGGATATCCTTGTGAAGGATAACCCTAAATCAATTAATTCAAGGTCACTGATTCTAGAGAAAATAGTGGGAGGGCCACATACGTTTCAAAAGTCTTCGTATATGGTTGATTAAATTCATGAAATACTTATAAGTCCATCTTTTGTTTTTCAACATTTGATTCATAGTCGGAAACTTTAATTCTGTTCTATTCTGGATGCTAATAAGTTAGTTGGACCTAATTTTGAGGACTAGTTAATAAGTTAGTTAGACCCAACTTTAAGGACCAGTATTGGAATGCAAAAAATAGTTTTGCGTTCTGAGAAGATAGCCTATATCTTAGATTCTCATATTCCTATTACCCCTACTCAAGGACAAGATGAGTATGATTAGTTTGACTGGGAAGCCCATAAACAACACCTGATAGACGATAAGCTGGTAGTCTGCATATTGCTTGCATCTATATCTGCAGAACTCCAACGTCAGCATAAGCATATGAATGCTCCCTCCACTATCTTGCATCTGCAAGAGCTTTACACAAGCAAGGGAGGGCTAAGCGCTTCGAGATCTCTAAGGAGTTGTTTGGCTGCAAGATGGCTAAAGGTAAGGCGGTTGGACTGCACGTCCTCAAAATGATTGGGCTCATAGAGAAACTTGCTTCTTTGGGCTTTATAATATACCATGAGCCGAGTATTGACTTGGTCTTGTAGTCCTTGCCACATTTGTTTAATGGCTTTATGGTCGATTATTATAGGAATAAGATGGACTCAACACTCCAATAATTGTTGAGTGTGCTGACTACTGCTGTGGGTACTGCTAGGAAAAATAGAACCTAAGCTCTTTTGATTGGTGGGCCTTTTAAGGCTAAAGGAAAGGGAAAGTCTGTGGAGAAAGACAAGCTCAAGCCTAAGGTCAAGTCCAAGAAGAAGAAGGATAAGGGCAAAGGAAAGGGGAACGAAAATTCTAAGGACACTACTACTGTTGTATGCTTCCATTGTCAGAAGGAATGACATTAGAGGAGGAACTATCCATTAGACCTTGCGAGCCTCAAAGGAAAGAAGCATGATGATGCTTCTACCTCTGGTATTAAAGAATCCTAGGAATAGTGAACTTCTTAGCATTCAAGTTAAGAAACTGAGGTTAGATAATCAATCTTAACTTTGGCGCTATAGGGTGGAACAAATTAATGAGATGAGACTGTCTAGACTCCATCTAGATGATTATCTAGATTCCATGAATTTCGAATCCAATAGACTATGTGAATCTTGTTTGGCTGGTAAAATGACGAAGACCAAGCTTGAGAAGCTTGTGAGTCATAGAGCCAATGTGTTGTTGGAACCCATTCATTTAGATGTTTGTGGACCCATGTTTTCTCAAGCTAGAGGAGGATACTCTTGCTTCATCACCTTTACTGATGACAAGTTCAGATTCGGATATATATATCTTATGAGACACAAATATGAGGCCTTTGAAAAGTTTAAAGAGTTTAGGAATGAAGTAGAGAAACAACATGGCAAGATAATTAAGATACTTCGATTTGATCAAGGTGGTGAATATCTGAGTCGGAAGTTTCAGGGTTATCTAAGAGAGAACAGGATTCTCTCACAATTAACGGCTCCATACGCACCACATCAAAATGGTGTGTCTGAAAGAAGGAACCGAACTTTGCTTGACATGGTACGGTCGATGATGAGCAGTATGAAGCTCCCAAAATCGTTTTGGGGATTCGCCCTCGATACGACGTTAAATCTTCTTAATAGGGTTCCATTGAAATCCGTTCAGATTACTCTGTATAAGCTATGGAAGGGCCGGAAGCCCAACTTGAGTTACCTCAAGGCGTGTGGCTGCCTAGTTTATGTCAAGACCCTAGCATTGGATAAGTTAGGAGCTAGGGGCACTTTGTGCTATTTTGTAGGCTATTCCCAAGGAAACTAAGGGATACTACTTTTACTACCCTGAAGAGTACAAAGTGTTTGTATCCAAGAATGTTACTTTTCTTGAGGAGGATCTACTCTCTCAAGTAGATAGTGGGAGTAAAGTTGAACTTGAAGAAATTCAAGACCAACATGAACAGATAACAGAGCCCAAGTTTGTTGATTAGGCGATGCCTCAAGTAGAGGCTGTAGACACCCAGCCCGGTAGGACTCCTAAGGTTAGTCGTCAACCTGAAAGGTACGATTTTATGATTGAGAATCAACAAACCGTTGAAGATGACGAGCCTACTTCCTACACTGAGGTAGTCAAGGATGTTGACTCCTCAGAATGGCTTCCAGCCATAGAATCTGAGATAGATTCAATGCATCAGAATAAGGTGTGGACCTTGGTTCTACCACCTGAGGGGATAGCTCTCATTGAGTGCAAGTGGGTCTTCGAAAAGAAGACTGATGTAGATGGCAACATTCAAACCTATAAAGCTAAGTTGGTTGTGAAGGGTTATCGTCAAAGGCAAGGAATTGACTTTAAGGAAACCTTATTGCTTGTTGCCATTATCAAATCTATTATGATTATACTAGCTATAGTCGCATATCATGATTATGAGGTTTGACAGATGGATGTCAAAACCGCCTTCTTGAATGGTTTCTTGAAGGAGGAGGTGTATATGACACAACCTGAAGGTTTTAAATTCAAAGACCAAAAGCATATGGTATGCAAACTTCAAAAATCAATCTATGGGCTTAAGCAGGCATCTAGAAGCTGGAATCTTCGTTTTGACGAAGTTATTAAAGGTAAAAACTTCATCAAGATCAGAATAAAGATGAACCGTGTGTTTACAAGAAGGTCAGTGGGAGTGCTGTTATTTTCCTTGAGCTTTATGTGGATGAAATATTTCTCATTGGAAAAGACATTTCCATATTACAGTTCACAAAGATATGGTTATCAAAGAACTTCACTATGAAGGATATGGGAGAGGCGACCTATATACTTGGTATAGGGATTTATATAGATAGATCCAACAGGTTCCTGGGATTATCCCAATCTACGTACATAGGAAAAATGTTAAAGAGGTTTAGCATGGATGGGTTGAAAAGATGCTTTCTTCCCATAAATCATGGCATTCATCTTGCTAATTAAGGTCGTGTCCTAAGACACTAGCTGAAAGGGAACACATGGAGAGGATTCCATATGTATAAGCAATTGGATCCATAATGTATGTCATGTTATGTATGAGACTAGCTAGATGTCTCTTATACTTTGAGCATTATGAGCCGATACCAAGCTGACCTTGGAGAGGGTCACTAGACAGCTGTGATGATAATCCTAAAGTATTTAATAAGGACTAAGGATATGTTTCTGGTTTATGGTGGAAGTGATGGGTTGAAAGTGAAAGGGTTCACTGATACAAGTTTCCAGAGCGATAGAAATGATTGTAAATCCCAGTCAGGCATTATCTACACCTTGTAACACCCCAAATTCCATACTACTTACTATGTTCGTTGACACGTAGTTTTAGGAAAATCAACAGAGTTTGAGGTGCTACATGTCAGAGTAATGCGGAACGGAGAGCATGCACTAACGTTTGGACGATGAGTAACTGATATAAAATGCCCAGGCATAAGCTGGTTAAATTAAATATCCCAAAAGAATATTCATGTGATACTATTACAAACTCAAATTTAGGTCTATATAAACCTATGGTTTGGAACCCAACTCAGTCAATCAAACCCATTGGCCAAGCCGGGTAAAGTCTAGTGGAAGTCTCCCCGTCTTTCATGGCGACTTATGACTGAACCACATAGACCAACCCTTTCTTAGTTTAAGCACCAAATGGTTTGAAATAACTTTGTTAGATTCATTCCAGAACTAGTCTTATCAGACTTTTTCTAACTCTCGTCTTGGCCGATGCATCTTCACGGTTTCGTCCATCGGTGCCTCTTCACGGCTCCGTTTGTCAGTTCGTCTTCAAATGATCTTCCCTCCTAGATTAAGTGTAGCAATTCTTCCTAGTGCACACCTGTTGACTGGTAGTGGGGGGGGGGGGGTGAGATTCTGGGCAATCTCAGTAGCAAACAATACCAAACAATGCATGCAAGATAAATGCTAGTGTATGAAGTGCTTGCCTTGCATAGGCTCATGCCAACATAACGATACTTTTGCATGCTCAATGTTTGATACTCATACTCATGGCCATTGCATAATTAGAAACAGAGCTTCAATTATTCAAGTATATTAAACATAACAAGCAAGCATAGCAATCATATATATACACATAAGCAATAATATCAGCTACATGCAAGTAGGGTAAGTCCACTACCTTATAGACTAATGTCTTTCATTTGTTTTCTTTTTTAACCAACTATTGGAGTTGCTTGAAGTACCATCCACCGTGTATTTCCCAAAACACTTGACCTTTTGAATCCAACTCCGGACTTCCCGGATATCCTATACATTATTGTCGGGTTATTATATGATATTTTGATAAATATCATATTGCTTAGAATTATATCCTAAAGGGTTATTTTCACCTTTTTACCCCTAGTGGATTATTTATCCCATTTATACCCTTACATTATTCTTAAAAACTCAATTTCCAGCATTTTGCCTAGATTTTTCATTAACTTTGAAAACTCATAATTAATTCTAGAAAAATAATTTTTGAGTGCTTCAAAATTCCTCATGACCCTTGACATGTATATTTTCAAGTAAAATTATTCCCAGAAGCTAGAACATCAAGAATCATTCCCAAGTTTAACGTTTTCAAACACTGTTCAGATTTAAATCCAGTAAACAAGGCTTATCTTCAAAAATTTATATCTCCATGTCCAGAGATCAAAATGTTACATATTTTATATATTTAGAAATCCCTATATGTCTAATGTATTAATGTAAAATTTCATAATTTTTAAAGATCATTTGATACATAAAATAATTGCCTCAATATTCACTGTCAGAACAGGATTTAAAACCGAAAATTCTACAATTTTCACAGTTTTGATCCATTGATTTCAAAACTTATTTCCTAACATGTTTTCCATTAAATTTTGAATTTTATAAGTAATGGAGACTTCCAAACATGAAAATGAATTTTCCTAACAATTTCCTAGATTAAACTACTATTTTTCAAAGAACTAAAAACTAGAGACCAAGAACTTTACCTCAAGCTTGAACCTTTGCTCCTCCATCTCTCTTCTCACATTCGTCCCTCTCTTACTCTCAATCAGATTTGATTGAGTTTTTGGTGTGAAGAATATGAAGGGAGGAGCTCTCTATTTATAGGTAAAGCTTAAGGGTTAAAACAGTCATTTACAAGGTTATCTAACTTAGCTTCTTTCCTCCTCACCATTAGATCTAAGTGCACTTTATGAAATCCAGTCTGCTCCTTTAATTTGGGCTGTCGACATGCTCCTCCATTTAGCCATTTAATATGTTGTTTTGTGATGTCATCCAATTCTCACTTTATCAATTCACATCTCCACCTCTCCTCTTGTGTGCCGACCTCCATGCTCCCTCTTGGCCATAGATGAGTTTTTCTTCATCCAATGGCTCATGTGTTTCCATTTCTCCCATTGGTCAATTTAATTACACAAGGATTTAGCTTTATTTTCTTGCTTTTTCATTGGCTAGTTGCTATTGTTGACTTTTCAACTCTAATTAACAAAGTTTAACATCTCTTCTCTTCCTTCCTTTATGCTGGACGTTTTTTGCTGATCTTTGGGGCCAAATTATGATGTCATTTTAATGACTTAATGAAGTGCTTAAGTATCCTTTAATATCAAATGCCAATCTACAATTGGTTGCTTATTTAATCAACTATATTTATGCATTTATTAACAGAGTATTATTTCATCTTCTTTGGCCCTTAATTTTTCTTCAATAATCAGCCCTCATTTATTTTAAAAATGATGACTTTAATTTGTCCATAATTAATTTGAAGAATTATGCAACTAATCTCAATTAGTGCAAGCTTATTTTGCTAAGGATAATTGTCAATAGATAACAATTAAACTAAGTGTTTCCCTATTCCCTTTTCTTGTCTTATGAGCACTTAAAACAACTATTATTTTATGTGATTTTATGTCACATTTTATAGCTCCTAATATGTGGTCTCAATAATCAACCATTGGTTAATTAATTCCAAAGTGAAATTTGGACAAAAATATAATCAATAGATTATAATTCTTTGGGACACATATTCACCTTTGTATTTTGCTAATTATTTGCTAAAATACAATGTTTACATGAATTATGAAAATTAGGGTATTACACACCTTAATGGTGAAGCAATTTGTTGGAAGAGTTCCAAGCAGGAGACCACGTCCATTGTTGTCAAATTCACGAGTTAACTCTCTAAGTTTAGCGTTTTTGCGTTTCTAGTTTACAAAATCGAGTTGAGTCACTAGTAAATTCGTGATCGTTGTAAACTCGGTTAAACTTACGAGTTTATATATCGAGTTTACAGTTTTTACGTTTCTAACTTACAAAATCATGTTAACTTCTTCGATTTGATAATGTTCAATGGATTTAAATATAAGTTTATAGAATTGTTTTTGTTAAATATGAAAAATTGTGAATGTTGATGAATTTAATTTCAATTATTTGATTTAAAAATATTTAAATTAAATTGTTACTATTTTTTATATTTTAATTATTTAATTATACACTATTAATATCTATTTAATGGTAAAACTAAACTCTTACAAGTTTACGATTCGAGTTCACGATATGAGTTTACCTCACTGTCACGAGTTTGCTTTAACTCGTGAGTTTGACAACTTTACTTAAGGTAGTATTATTAATGCAAAGGATATGCATCTTCATTTTAGGAGATATATTGGATTCTTTTACCATAAATGAATTAGATTATGCTTTTTCCTATCTCTCCTTTTTGTTTTCTTGGTAACATTTTCCTTCTTTCTTTTAAGTTTTAATAACTTTAGTGCAATATGAAGACCTCCCATCTACTACTATAAATAGGTTATGGGCTCAAACATTTCATCTCAAAATTAAACAAAACTCACAATCTCTCACACAAATCACAATGGAGAAGTCTCCCTTTAGACTGGTTTCAATGGTTCTTATGCTCACTATAGTAGTATCATGTAAGAATTCTATTATCTTTGCTCTCTTTTTTAATTAATATCTATTTATTTATGTTTAAACTTTATATTTCTGAAACTAAACTATGGATTGACTTATAAAATTTTATGAACAATTAAACTAACATCTAAAATGTTGTTTTCATTTTGAAAGATACTGTGTGTGTGTGTAAAATATTAAGGCACAACTGTTTACATAGTTACTCAGTTCGTTTTTATATATTGAAGTTATATTTTTTTAGATCTATCCTGTTTGGATTATTCAGAGCGTTGGCTTAACTTTAAGTCAAAAAAGCTCAAAAAGTCAATTAAGGAAAAAGCTCCATTCTGGAGATTTTTCCAAAACGCTCTCAACTTTTGACGTGAGCCCCGCCACTTCTACCACCATCAATTCATATACAAATCATTATCTATAACCTGACTTTTTTCCTACCGAGCTTTTTTTTTTTTAAGTCAGATATCTTTTAAGTCACCGCTCCTACCGCCAACCCAAACAGGCATGCTTTTCAAGAATTCTTTTTACAATGTAATGTACGAAAAACAAAATATTTATAATTTTTTGGGAAAATCCATACCGGGCTCAATTAAGGCCCAAAATTTCAAAAAAGGCTCCAACAACTTTCACATACCAAAAAGGGTCCTAGGGCCTTTTCTGGGATTTTTCATTAAAACGTTAGTTGTTAATCTGACTGATTTAGTTGTTAACGTGTATTGATTTTGTCGTTAATGTGGCTATTTTAGTTGTTAATGTTTATACCAGAAAAGGCCCTAGGGCCCTTTTTGGTATGTGAAAGTTGTTAGGGCATTTTTTGAAATTTTGGGCCTTAATTGGACCCCTGTATAGATTTTTCCTAATTTTTTTACCTATAATTCTATATAGTACACTCCGTTGCCTCTATATTGAAATTTTGATTTGATGAAATATTAATGAGTTATATATATATATAGGGTTTATCGTTTGTCATGTCACTTGACATATGATTATGTCAAGTGAGCTCAAAACTACGTCGTTTTGGGAGTTAAAGGAATTAATGAATGGTGTTTTTGTATTTTTGTTTTAGAATTTATTATATGAATTTTACCAAAATATCCTTCATTAATTCTTCGACTCCAAAACTACGTCGTTTTGAGAGTTCATTAATCCTCTAACCCCAAAACGACGTAGTTTTGGAGTGACTTGACATAACCTTATGTCAAGTGACATGACAAACGATAACCCCATATATATATATATATATATATATATGTGTGTGCGCGCGCGCGCGCCCGCGCAGTGATATCATTCTCTCAAGCCCGTGAATGCCACCGTGATATAGATTGCGCTAATAAGTGTAAGAGAAAACTTGGTATTTGCAACAACCAGGGCAATTGTGACTGTGTGGGTATGGATTTCAAACTTCAACACTGTGTTAGTTAATTACTCATGGCTTTTAAAATAAATTATATTGATTTTGTATTTATTTATGATATATAATTTTTTTAATTAAGATTATATGTTATCTCATCCTTTATTCGGAACAAAACTTTGTTACAAATTTTATTATGGAACTATATAATATGCACTAAATATTTTTTATTAAGAAAAAAGGAGTCTATTTTATATTATATTTTTATTTATTTTTTTCTAACTAAAAATTCAATTGATTGTTATCGGGATTTTGTAGTTCAATGACATGATAACCCCCCTTAGAGCTTTAGCTTTCATTTTTGCTCTCATTAGTTGTTGGTGATCAGTCTAACTACATTAATTATCTACACTCTCTATTAGAAAAAAATAAAAAATCATCCATACTCTCTCCCTCTCTACCTTTCTATCTATATATATATATATATATATATGTTATAAAACTAAGTAAAATACAAGGGAGATTAATATGAGGGAGATGAAGAAATGCAAGAGAGAAATGGAGAGCAAGGAGAGAGTGATTCTTCTTTCTATTGTTGTAGCTCAACCTTTGATACATGCCTACTATATATAGGCAATCAATCTTCAACTTCCATTACAAGAGTAACATACAAGAGTAAATCTACATAATGGTATATTATGGAATATTGTAAGTTATATGAAACTCCCACTAAGCCATTCATGTCATAGGTTATATGGCTTCAAGTGTAGAATTCCAAAGACTCTTCTTGGAAGGTTATGGACATTCACACCAATATTGGAATATTTATAACACTCCCCTTGAATGTCCATTATGAATGTGCCTCATTAAAAACTTTAACTAGGAAAAACCGGTGGGATAAAAACCTAGCTAAAGAAAAGAGTACATCATCCATTGATACATTGTCTAGTGCTGCCTCATTAAAAACCTTTCTAGGAAAACCCGGTGGGACAAAACCTAGATAAGGGAAAAAGAGTACAGCGTGTATCGGCTCCCCTTTTGACAATATCGTATTACTCCCCGATGACAACATTGCTTCCGATGTCTTTGTGTTGGTGAAGAACTATATTTTGCTAATAATCAAGATACATTAGTGCTCCAATAGCACTAAATTATGGTACTTCGACCAAGTAGTTCTTCTTCAAATTCTTTGTTGATTACTCGAGGTCGAATTGGTCTTTACCCGCCTGCAAATACCTTACAATCGTTGGGGTACATGATGAATGTGACTTTTCTATATAAAATCGTTATAGGACCTTCTTTGTATAATCTTCTTCAAATACAAAGATCACATTTTATAGTTACTCAATCTGTAATCCAAGACAAAATTTTGTTCAGCCCAAGTCTTTCATTTCAAATCCTTTCTTCATATAATTAATTGCCTTTTGAAGCTCTTCAGGAGTTCAAATGATGTTGATATTATAGCAAATTCATTGCTAGATCTTTTCATAAAAATGCATGGGCATATTGGGACATTTTTGTACCCATATTTCTACAGATATTTCTTGAGAAGATTATACCACATGCGTCATAATAGCTTCAAGCCATATAGGGACTTACTTAACTTAATTAAGTATTGTTCTTAAGAACTTTAATTAGATGCTTTGAACATCTTGAGTCCTTCAGGGACTTATATTTCTGGCACATTAAGTCCTTCAGAACATATGCTTCGGCACCTTAAGTCCTTTGGGAACGCGTGCTTCTAGAACCTTTAATCCTTCGGGGACACGTGCTTCGGCACCTTAAGTCCTTCAGGATTTTTATATAAATATCACTATCAAGTGTGTCACACAAATAGGCGATTACAATATCCATTACATGCGGATCAAGCTCTTCATTTATTGCTAGGCTAATCAAATAATGAAAAGTAATTGCATTCACTTCGTGAATATGTTTCTTCAAAATCA
Source organism: Acacia pycnantha (assembly GCA_025563575.1). Taxonomy (NCBI): domain Eukaryota; kingdom Viridiplantae; phylum Streptophyta; class Magnoliopsida; order Fabales; family Fabaceae; genus Acacia; species Acacia pycnantha. The sequence goes on along the minus strand of JAMWYP010000415.1, from coordinate 186,153 downwards.
ATGTCAAGCCTTTGTGTAAAACTTTGGACTACAAGGCTTGCCTTATTATTTCACCTTTTCCATTTCTTCTTTCATACAAATATCTATTTGTATGCATCCGCTTTACATCTTCTCGGTGTATGGACTACGTGTCCAAATATTTTTCATTTTGCCAATGACTTTAATTTTGTATTAATAGCATATTTCCATAGGGGCCAATTCTTTCACTTGTTGGCACTTGCTAATGGATTTTGACTCATGATCCTCATCATCATTCATTACATCATATGCTATATTATAAGCAAAGATGTCGTCAACGTTGACTTCTTTTTGGTCCCATCGGATTCTATCATAATTTATTGAGATCTCATTATTTCCACATATTTCAGGCTTAGCTCCTTTTCTCTTTTGAGGATTTTTTTTCTTTGGAACCGATGGACCTTTCACGCTTGTGCGTGCTTTAAATTCATTTCTAATAGGTTGTCCTTCGTGGACATCAATTCTAATAGGAGCATTAGCAGGTTGGGACATGTGACTTTGTCACTTTCTATGGGTCGATAAATGCTTCGGCATTTGGTTAGCTAAATTCGGAAAATGAATTATCTTTTGAACTTCTAGTTCACGATTTTTCTACGAGGATCAAAATGAGCCAATAATTCATTCCACTAATCTCTTTACCCAAACTGCTTATCTTCTACCCCTCATGTTGGGAAAACAATATCAATTCACAATTAACTAATCATGTAGTATAAGTCTCCTAAATCCATTTGTTACCTTTAGAAACATCATTTTGTTTCATTTAGAGACAAACAAGAAGAAGGAGGTCCTTATACAACATTTATCCCAACTTTCTTTCTATATCCATCTTATGTGCATTATGGTGGATTTATAAGCATTGCACATTCAAAACTTTTCAGATGGAATTAATCTGGCTTTTGACCACAAGCCAATTTTTACAGGAGAATTTTGTTGGCTTATATAAATGTTGCAAATATACAAACATAGAAATTTTGTTCTCATGAGTATTCAATAATGATTTCTGGATCATATAATCTGGAAATAGCGCGCTTAATTTATTCAAACATTATTGCAAACTTCAGGTTGCAATCTTACAAACTTCTGGTTGTAAGCTAATATTTTCACATGTAACCATCTTATAGATGCATCTCTCAAATTTGTATGGTTTACATGTCATCATTTCAATGGGCCCATATAATTCAGTTTGATATATTTCCAGAGATCCATTACCAATCATGAACTATTATATACTCATAGTCATTTCTATTTGAGAACAATCAGCACATAATCTTATTTGCATTATACATATATATGACTCGGATGATCAAACAAGTCATGCCAACAACAACTTTATTTGGATCAGTAAATTTCTGGTTTACTGTAACATATATCACAAACTGATATCCATAACTGATATCTTCTGGTATACAATACTATTTAAACCATAAACTGATATCCATTTTGGGATATCTATTAAACTTTATGTGAGAAGTATATAACATTTCAAAAATTAGCTCACACTTGTATTCTAAACTCACTTCAAAAATTAGCTCACACTTGTATTCTAAACTCACTTCAAAAATTAGCTCACACTTGTATTCTAAACTCACACTTGTTTTCTAACTAGCTCACACTTGTATTCTAAACTCACTTCAAAAAGTAGCTCACACTTGTATTCTAAACTCACACTTGTTTTCTAACAATCTCCCCCTCAAGTGTGAGTCATATAAACATACTTTCTTTATATCTATTTCAAAATCACATAATTTTATTACTCATTAACAATATACTTCAATTTGCTTATATATGCAAAATATATAGTCCATCACATATGAAAATCTTCATAATCAAAATAACTTAAAATCACATAGATGGTAACTTTCAAATTAAATATCATATTACCTTCTGGGCTTATTCTTTCTTTCTTTCTTTCTCTTGACTTCAAAATAAATCTGGACATATTTTTCCGCAGCTCTATGCCTTTATTTGCAGCATTGACAAACATTTGATTTGCATTAGCAAACTTTTAGTTTGCATTTACAATCCCTTGCATTATTATTTGTAAACTTCTGATTTACAATAGCATGTATTTCTTATATGATATCTATTTCTGTAGATATCTTTGAAACTCAACAAGTTTCTTTCATACTTGGTAGAATAAAATGCATATTCAATGCATAGTTTTGTTCATTCAGGTAACAAAATAATAGCTCTTCCAGAGCCTCGAATTTATACTACTAAATATAGTCTGAATATCGGTCTCTAAAATATACTAATTAGTCTCTAGGACTATTCGCCTTTAGAATTTATTATGACATAATCTTTGCAAGTTATTGTCTTCTGGACAATACTTTTCCAAGGCTTTGAAAATCTTATTGTATCATACAATATTTGAAACACAAGCCTTCAGACCTTGATATTCATTAACAAACAAATTTCACTTTCTTGTCCACCATTCATTTTTGAATGTGAACAAGCTCCTACATCCTTTTTGTGGGTAGAAGACTAAAGGACTAAATATCACATAAATTGTAATACTATGTACATAGTGGGGAGAGAGATATCATAGTGATATGATGATTTTTTTTTAACATATTTATTATGCCCAATAGTTTTCCTTTTGTGGCTTTTATCAATAATATTTCTCCACTTCAGGTGAGAATTTGAACCATCATACGCATTGTTTGGCCATATGAGATCAAGGAATTAATTCAGAAATTACTTAAAACCTCTCTCACAATATTACTACTGCAGGAGCAAATTGGATATAATCATTTATAACAAACTTTTAGAAGAACAACCATCTTCAGGTGGTTATACAATTTCCTTTAATTTGTTCTAAAGAACAAGGGGGTCTTTTAATGCCAAATATTTACAAATGATGCCATTTTGTCTCATCATGGCTTCAGGCCAAATTGTGCCTCCTCTTGACTTCTAGCCAACTTTCTCTTCATGAGAAATTAAATCAATATGACTTTCAACTGTTTATCTCCAGGATAAACATAAATTATATATGGTTTTTTAGCCATTATATATTATTAGAATATCTAATATAAAAACACTAATGATAATAACAGGAAATTCACAAAAATAATTCATAAAGTATTGCAATAAAATTAAAATTTTATGGCTTCAGGCCATTTATCTTCAGGATAAATAAAAGTTGAACATGATGGCTTTAGACTAATTAGTCTCATGGCTTCGGGCCAATGATGAGAATTTAGAATTATATGGCTTCTGGCCTTTTATCTTCAGGATAGATAAAAATTAAATATATGTTTCTAGCCATCCAATAAAATAAAAGATTAAAAAAATATATGACTTCAGGTCATATAATACTAATCAAATGAATATGGCTTCTAGCCATTTTGTAACATATATAAAAGAAAATGTATATATATGACTTCTGGCCATATAATATAAAAATAGGAATCAAATGAATATGGCTTCTGGCCATATTATATCAAAATAATAAATCAAAATGTATATGACTTCGGTCATATAATCTCAAAATAGTAATAAAAGGAATATGGCTTCCGCCATATAATAGGAAATCGAGCAATATGACTTCGGTCATATAATAAGAAAAATAAAATGACATGTAAATTGGATAATAAAACATAACAATAAAAGTAAAAGCTTAAAGTAAATGTTATGTTAGTACTATAAAGTAAATGTTAGTAACATAAAAATAAAGGTTATGTAAATGTTAGTAACATAAAGTAAATGTTAGTAACATAAAAATAAATGTTATGTTAGTAAATGTTATGTTCATCTCTCTTCTTCTTTTTTTTTTCTTTTTTTTTTTTTTTTTTTTATAAGGCAATTTCGTTCTTGAGAATAGTCTCTTCCTTTCACATCTTGATTCCCTTAAAGAAGGATATGGATGAAGTTCCAATAAAGAGGATGAGGATGAAGCAAAGTGAGCATGGGGACGAAAATGCCTCCGTAACGTGCATGGGAATGGAATGAGATGGATTGGGGGGTGTGGCGAAGAATGCTTTACGGAGAGATGATGATCAACACAGAAGGAGGCTCAATTGCTTAGAACTTCGTGCTGATAACGTGTTATAAAACTAAGTAAAATACAAGGGAGATTAAGATGAGGGAGATGAAGAAATGCAAGAGAGAAATGGAGAGCAAGGAGAGAGTGATTCTTCTTTCTATTGTTGTAGCTCAACCTTTGATACATGCCTACTATATATAGGCAATCAATCTTCAACTTCCATTACAAGAGTAACATACAAGAGTAAATCTACATAATGGTATATTATGGAATATTGTAAGTTATATGAAACTCCCACTAAGCCATTCATGTCATAGGTTATATGGCTTCAAGTGTAGAATTCCAAAAGACTCTTCTTGGAAGGTTATGGACATTCACACCAATATTGGAATATTTATAACAATATATATATATATATATGGGTTTATCGTTTGTCATGTCACTTGACATAAGGTTATGTAAGTCACCCAAAAATACGTCGTTTTGGGAGTTCATTAATTCTCCTAACCTCAAAATGACATTGTTTTGGGAGTTAGGGGAATTAATGAAGGATATTTTGGTATTTTTTTTTTGTTTTTATATTTATTACATGAATTTTACCAAAATACCCTTCATTAATCCCCTAACTCTCAAAACGACGTCGTTTTAGGGTTAAGGGAATTAATGAACTCCCAAAACGACATAGTTTTGGAGTGACTTGACATAACCTTATGTCAAGTGATATGGCAAACGATAATCTCCCTCTCCCTCTCTCTCTCTCTCTATATATATATATATATATATATATAGGGTAAATGATTTCTCCAATCACTGGAGATAGAGTTATCTCCATTAATGAAGGGTGTTTCTGTAATTTTGTTTATTTTTTAATCATATAAATTTTACCGAAACACCCTTCATTAATTCACCTAAAATTACTAACACACCTTTCATTAATTCAAAACGATGTAGTTTTGGAGTCACGGGAGGGAGAAATACTTTTCCCATATATATATATATATATAAAATTATTGTCTTTAACCAATTTTAATCTACTTTCTAATCCATGTAATTTGATTATTTGTATATTATAAAAAGGACCAAGAAAATATAATTTATTATGACAATATTTTATAAAACTGAATCATTTTTATTTGTTTAATTTATTCACTATATATAGAAGTGATATGTTTAGATACACGAGTGCCATGTTCAATATACCAAATAAAATACATAATGCTTGTAATGTTATCGCAGTGATTTGTATAGTTTACTCTCTCACACTTCTACATTGAAATTCCACTTTTAAGAAATAATGAGCGATATATTTATGCAGGGAAATTATTCACAAGTGCTGACATTGGAATTCTAGCTCGTGAATGTCGAGGAGATGTAGATTGTGTCAATAAGTGTAAGAGAGGAATTCCTATTATTTGTAACAACCAAGGCAAATGTGACTGCGTGGGCGAGCACTGAAATATATATGTAATTTATGTTATATGGTTTCATGTGTAATCCAAACTATGGTTTGAGAATATAATGTAGTTAATTCTAATAATAATAGAATAAACATGATTAATAATGAATGTTCATGGATTAAATTTTAATTATTTTGATTTAAAATATATTTTCAATCAATTTGTTGTCATTTTTTACATTTTAATTATTCAACTATACACTATTAATACATATTATTAATGATATAAAATAAATTCTTATGGGCTTACAATTAAAGTTCATTATACGATTTGACGTTACTATCATGAGTTTCCTTAAACTCATAAGTTTGACAATCTTTACTGTCAACTGTTGTCATTTTTTTAGTTTCCAGAATCCCACCTTTGCTACATCCTTAAGATATTAATAGATATTATATATTAGACTAATATCTTAATATATTATATTTATATTAAAAGTATAAATATGAGATAATATCTGAGATTTATAATCATACTTTACGGTTAATTATTATAAGCATCATATATTTGTTTTTACTAATATAATGTTGCAAGACAAATCATTTGTAAGTTTGATATGACGGTTGTTTCATAAAAACTGTTAAATTTTTCACAAAATAAATGACAATTATTGTCACACTCATCCCTATATTACTCGTACGAAAGTGTCAATATTCTTAAGGCCATCCTCATTACTATCTGAGTGTCTCTATGCTCAATTCTAGGCCCATTCTCTCTTGTGCAACTTCATGCACTCCCCTTTTGTGCGCTCACATACCTGTGTAGTTGGTTGGGGGAGGGTGAGATTCGAAGGAATCTCAGTAGCAAACTTTGCTAACTAAGCATACAAGGTACAAGCTTAATGCATGACATACTTGTTTACACGAATTTATGCTAGCATATAGTGATATACCTGCATGCTCAATGTTCCGTGCAACACACATATGTGGCCATAGTATAAACAAAAACAGAGCTTCAATCACTCACATATATTCTCCATACAAATCATCAAAGCAGTCATACACATCAATACATAAGCATACATATCAAGTAAATGTAAGTTAGGAAAGTTTTACTACCTTTGGCATGTGTCCTTGATTCTGTGGCTCATATAATTGACATAAGGATTGCTAATTTTTTATGGGATTTCAAGGTGATAAAAAGGGATGCATTTATTAGCCTGGAATCATATATATGTCAACCGTTTAGTAAGGGTGGTTTACACTAGTACAAAAAATGCTTTTAAGACCGAATATAAATGGCCTCTTGACAGGATCTGGAAACGTTCTCAATATATGCAGTCTAAAAAGTCTTTTACTTTTAAGACTGGATGCACTACCGATCTTGAAAAATACCTTTTAGACCGGACTTTTAAAAAAATCTGATCTTAAAAGTCCAACTTTAAAGACCTCATATTTTAAAGGTCTGGTCTAAAAAATATGTTGGCAAAAAAAAAAACTCCCTTTCCCAGCAAAGCCAGCCACTGTGCCCCTCCGACAACAGCAGCACGCATTGAACGCCTGGCTCGACGGCTGGTGCACCAACATTACCACCGTCTTCCCCTTCTACGCCAACGAACACAGAGTGGTCACCACCTGCTGCGCCGCAGTTGAGTCCAATAATTTTCAACTAGTCTCGACTCGACACACGTACAGTCAATATTGTCTACAGCTCCAGTCAAAGTTTCTTGGTGATCTGACAATTTCAACGATGTTGTTTATGGTAAATAATTAAGAACAATTTTGAGTCATAATATGGACAACAATTCAACATACAATTACAAGAACTAAAACACACAATTGTAATTTTAAATCAAGGATGGTGGAGATTACCGAAAGCGCGTGACAGTGGACATGGAGAGAATGCAAAATCTAAACACATAATCGAGAACAAATCTCAAATTAAAGAAACCCAGATTCATAATAGTAAATCATCATATTTCAAAAAATGACTTTCAAAAGGGAACCCAAATCCAAATGATTCCACAGATAGATTAAAGCATAGTTCTTTTTGTTACTAAAATCATCGACAAAAATGAATCAAGAGTTCGAATCACTTGACAGGATAGATCATATTCTCAAAAGGGCATAAACTCAATCGATTAACAGGAAAAAAAATTGCTTCACAATCCAATATCATGTTCGGTGATTTTTAGAGAACAAACATTACTTTCCTATCAACTTTGAATTATGGAAACAGTCCAGTCACCGTCCCCTACCAAAAAAAAGAAAAGAAAGAGAATGAACAAATAGATTTTGTTAAAGGAACTAATCTTGATGCAAATATGAGAGTAAAAAACTGCTCACCAAAATCGAAGGTGTTGTCATTATCATTTCAAGAAGGAACGAAAGAGAAATAAGCTGCTGGAGCAGAAAGTGTACGAAGAGGACGAGAGAAAAGAGAAGAGATAGAGGCCTTATGATGAAATTCAATTTTTGACGCTTCTTTGATGAAAATATTTTGGACCGGTTATTATCAAAATTAAGTCTTAAAAGTCGGACTTTTAAGACCGGATTTTTGAAATATTAGGTCTTAAAAGTAAGACTTTTAAGACCGTATAGTTTAAAAGTCCGGTCTAAAAAGTTTTTTATATTTACGAAAATATTACCATTCATACTTTTTAGACTTAACGCTTTAAAAGTCTAGTCTAAAAAAGTTCATTGTATTTAAGAAACTGTCATCACTCATACTTTTTAGACCTAACGCTTTAAAAGTCCGGTCTAAAAAGTTCTTTATCATTATGAAACTGCCACTGGTCATACTTTTTTAACCTAATCCTCTATAATTCGGTTTAAATGAGGTGGTCTAAAAGTCATTTTTTGTAGTAGTAGTAGGAGAGAATTGAATCATTTAATGATGCTCTTGTTAAGTCATAGAAATCGATAATATATACTCCAACACATTTTCTTCTCTTTTCAACTGATTTTTGGGCTCAAATTATGCATATAAAGAGATTATAGAAGAAAATGTAATGTAGAAAAAGAAAACTCAAACTTTTGTTAAATCATGAGTTAAATGCATATATTGTAATTACGGGTGAAAGTTAAAGAGCTCAAGAATTCCTCCTCCTTGTAGGTGGAAGATGACAAGTTGTAAAAGCTCTCAAAGGTCATGGGAAGTTGTGAAGGGAATGAAAGAATGAGAGAAGAAGATAGAAAAGAACACACTATGGAAGAGAAGCTTGCATTTGTTGTGGAATTGCTGTAGCCAAGCCATTGCGAAACTTCCTCAAAACATGACCCTTTTGTCTACCCTTCGGCCATGGATTTGCCGTAGTCAAGCCATAGCGAAATCACTTGAAAAAGCAGTGGCTCTGTTTGACAATTCCCTATATTGAATTGACGGTGAATGCGCGAAACTGATGTTGTACGTTTTGAAAATTGAAGAGGAAAAACAAGTATAAAACTTAGAGATAGGCCGAAAATAACTTATTTTGGACTTCTTGGACATTTTGGGTGCTAGGATTTGGCATTTGGAAGAGTTTGGAGCTTTGGGGTTGAAGCTATAAGAGATTTGAACACTACAAAAAAACTAATAGTTCGTAGCTAGTTTTTTGCAGCGGTCAGAAAAAACCACTACAAAAAGCATACCTAGTAGCAGTTTAAGGTCAAACTGCTACAAATTTGTAACGGGAACATTCCCACCGGGACGAAAATTGTAGCGGTTATTACAAAATAACTGCTACAAAATATGGCGCAAGTTGGCGCCAAATTAGTAACGGTTTGTTTGTAGTTGTTCAATTCAACACAGTGATACAAAAAATGGCGCAATGAAGGTGTGTTATGGCGCGAATGGTTTGGTGGTTTTTTTTTTTTGTAACGGTTATTCCTTAAAACCGCTACAAAATTAAAAGACTGAAGAAAATTTTTCTCTGCACCCAACACAATTACACGTGAGTGGCAAATTGGATTAGCAATAAAAAATTTATTTGCACTGTACATAAGAGGTTAATATGTAAGTGTTTTGTCTTATAAAACATAAAAGTGATTAAACAAAGTGATCATCATGAAATCCAAAACAGGACAGGCTTATTTCTTTCAAACGGTCATTGAATTCAATGCTATATGTGTGTGAGTATACAGAATTTTTTACCCTAAAATATATAGTAATTGAAAGATTGAAAAGTCTACTAATGTTTGAAAGGAAATGTGACACGGAATATATATATCTGTGTGTGTGAACACGCACTTTATCTTTTTTATATTCCATCTTAGAATATCTTGTTTAGTTTTTTGAGTGAAAATGAATTCATTAATAAGAATCAGTAAATGTACAATCAGAAAGACATGAAAAAATTACATCAGAAGACTAAATTTAGCAAAACAACTCTGGGTATGGACTGCTATAGTTTTGACTTGGGCCAAGATACCATCAGTTGTGAAAGTTTCATCTGTAAAAATCCTCTTGTTTCGGGCCTCCCATAACTTCCAGCAAGTTATGGAGATGCCAACCTTCCATGTGGAGTCTAGCAAGGTGGATCTGATGACTACTAGCAGCCAACTTCGGATGTCCAGCCTGAAAAAATCAGCAATAAGATCTGAGGGTAAAACTTTCTTCCAGACTGAAGAAGCTAGACTGCATTCCTTGAAGACATGATTCAGGTCTTCAGTCCCTCCAAAGCATAGTGAGCAGCTGGAGATTGGAGAAAGATGCCTGACAAAGCATTCCTCATTAGTTAATAATTTCCCTTTCATAAGCAGCCACATGAAGGTCCTGACCGTCTGTGCCATTGGAAGCTTCCATATCTTGGACCATGAGGAGTCATAGTCGTTCCAGTTCAAGGATTCCAGGGCTATATAAGGCACTTGGTGGAAAACTCTCCAGTCTTAGTTAGATCCCAAATATAGATACAGGGAGTGGGGTCATCTTGAGTTGATAAGGATGAGATATCTCTGAGAACATCAGGAGGTAACAAGTGTTGAAATAAGCTCCATTTCCAGGAGCCATCTTCATTAACATAGTCAGCAATGGTTCTTTGGAGATCTTGCTCAAGAATGGGTGAGTAAGACAAAAATTTTAGAGGGCCACTGTTACCTACCCAGAAATCAGTCCAGAAGTGGACATACCGACCATCCCCGGGTATCCCCAGCACGTTTTAATATTGCTAATATTTACTATTTATATTCTGATTTTCATATTTATATTATCCTTTAGTACATAGTTACTAGAAAACTAGAGTACTGATAAATGATGGACAATCTACAAAATAGGCATTGGAGAATATTGTAGAATTTTTTAATATATTTTCTTTAGAATTCAAAAAATTATAAGGTAATGCTCTAGAGTATTTAAGTTATTAATTTCTTTTAAATTGTATGATATTTATCTATAATGTATTGAAGCTTGAATACTATAGATAATTTTTTATATTGAATATTATTATCTTATTATTATTAATGATTATATTGTGTTTTATATAATAAATATTAACAATAAAACTAAATAAAAATAATGATACATAATAATAATAATAATAATAAAAAAGGCCACTACATTACGGTTATTAATAAATAATTGTCATAAATGCCCTCAATATATTACGTTTCGGAACTGTTATGTATCTTATGCTGAGTATATATGGTGCTCGCATATATGATGATTCGGAATTTATGGCTAATAACAAACGTCATATATTGGTGTAGTAATTCTTGTTTATAAGAAAAAGTCTTTCGAAATTCAGTTTTTATTTGTGATTGGGCCCTGAGGTCACTAAGAAATCTTCCAAATCAATGGCTTCCCACTTGGTTTCTTTACCTCTGGTGGTTTTGCCTCTTATCGAACATGTTGCAAATATAGGGTACTTTTGTTATAAATTAACCATCTTCTAGAAAGAGACGAATATGAGGTTGAGGATGACTAGTCTATCATGACATAATTCAATGCGTTCAAATCCTCTAATAATATTCATCGACGTCGAAAAAACCAACTTATAGAGGGACTTAGAGCCTTTAATTATTATTCTTAACCACTTAATTAGTTATTATCTCCGGTTCTAATTATAGAAACACTTTTGTAATACAAATTGCATTATAAAAATGTTCCTATAATTAGGACTGGAGAGAGTATAAACTAATTGTCATGATTAAGTGAATTTTGTAGATTGATTTTGAATTAAGACTTGAGCTCATGGCTTGAGCTCTGACGTTTATATGTATCTTTGAAGTAACAATGTATTTTTTTTAAGAAAAAAACATGCAGTGTATGTATTTAAAAATATTAATACTATGAATAGTGATAAATGATTTGTTTTTGCATCAAAATTAAAATAATAAATACTTTTTTTCGATAACTTTAAAATGATAAATACTAGATAAATAAAAATATGTTATTTTCAATTGATAAAGAACATTGATTATGCATAATTGACAAAGTATATTCAAAGTTCAATGACAAAATTAAATGAAATAATAAAATAAATTAATGAATTTGATTTTTTTGTACATTGTATTTAATTATTTTAATTATACACTATTAACATTTAGTTAATGGTAAAAGTAAACTATTACAAGTATACGATTTGAGTTCGCCTCACTATCACGAGTTTGCTTAAACTCGTGAGTTTGTCAACTACAAGAATATTTCATTATCACAAGTTTGCTTAAACTCGCGAGTTTGATAACGTTTTTGGAACACAGTATAAATAGCTTACTCTTCATTCTTTACATCATCATCAATATATATTGATTACCAAGTGTTTTTTGAAAATGGCCTCCGCAAAATCTTTCTATCTTGTGCTCTTTTTGGTTATCATGTTATCATCAGGTCTGCTTTTCTTCCTATCTTATTTCTATGTTCTGCGTTTTTTGAATTAATCCAATTTTCATTAATATAAAACCCCAAACATTTCATATTCACTGTTAAAAATAGGAGATTAGCGATGAAATTTGATAATAGTAAAATAGATTGTCACTAAGTATGGTTTGTCACTAATTTATTAGTGACAAATTCCGTAGCTGATTCTTGTTTTCCTTTTGAAGTTATTGTTTAATGTGTGATTTACGTTTTTAGACCGTAATTAAAAAGAAAAATAAAATCTATTTCTCCTCAATGGTCTTAATGTGTCGTAGTGTTTAACATGAAATTTAATTTAAGCATCAGTCCAATATTATTCATCTTTGAAAGTTTACAATATTAGCAATTTTACCCCTTAATGTTAAAAATGCTAATAGTCAATGTCAACTATTTAATAGTAGATGTTAGTTTTTTTTTTTTAAAAAAAAAAAAATTATTAAGACAAAGTTACTCATTTTTTAATGGGTTAAATATCATTTATGCCATGGAAGTTTTGGCTAGGGGGCATCCAGTACCCGGAAGTTTTCTTAGTATCATTTTTACTCTGAAAGTTTACAAAAAGGAGCAAATATGCCCTGGAAGTTTTTTTTAGGAGCAAATTTATGTAAACTTTTGGGGTAAAAATGATACAAAAAATGATCAATCCAATGATTAAGATCAATCGATGGGCAAGATTGCTACATTTGTAAATTTCCGGGGCAAAAATGACACCAAAAAAACTTCCGGGTGCTGGGTGCTCTAAATCCAAAACTTCCGTGGCAAAATTGGTCTTTATCCCTTTTTTAACACTTTTAGGACAAATTGCGCCTTAATCCTAAAATTATTTATTGAAAAATAAGTCTATGTCATTCATAACTTGTAATTTGTAGATAACATTGACTTATTTATCTTATATTTCAGGTAACATGAATGCAGTTGAAGGAATAGAATGCTGCAAGGATAATCACACTCCTAATTGCAAAAATGATGAATGCAACCCAAGATGCCAAGAAAGTTGTAGAGGAGGAGAATGCAAAATTAGGAATGATTTGCATTATTGTCATTGTTATTGTTAAATTCAACATCCATGTCAATGCCCTATGCTTCTCCAGGGCAATTTCTATACTTGTCTATATGTGTACACTATACACATATAATCCAATAATAAAAGAACATCTATGTGTGTATTGAATAATGATCATATTAATAAAGTTTCAACTTTTGTTTAGTGAGTTATTCCATATGTAATGTTAGAGCTGAGCAATGGACGGATTGGGCGGCTCATTATCTGACCCATAACCCACCCATTTAATGTTACATAGGCATGAGCTAGTCTATACCCGTCCGTACATGTACCCATTAATATAATAGCAATGGACCTCGATAGTTAATTTTGACATGGATTTGAACTACCCTGTCCCTCTTTGTTGCACCAGAAATATCTATTTTTCCTTAAAAAACTGAATTCATTAGAATCACTTCCCATATTGGGGAGTTCTTTTTATATAATAACAGAGTAATACTTAAAAGAGAGAGAGAGAGATTAATAATGTTTTTCTTTTTCTTGGAAAACAAAGAAATACAAACAAGCTCTGATAATCCTCGTCTTTGTTATCCTGAGCTTGTTTGTATTTCTTTGTTATCAAAAAGAAAAACATTACTACTCTTTAATTTTTTGTTGTGGTAAATATTACTACTATATTATATAACAAGAATTGGGAAAATCATTTTAAAAGACAGTCAAATTTTAAATTGAGTGTTTGAATTTAACAAATCCTAAATTATGTCACATGACCTAAAATAGGATTTCTGAATTTAATAATTTTACCTTGCTACCCTTCGTTTGATCCTCCCTCTTGACCACTACCTCTACCTCCTCTCATCCACCATTTTTACTCCTGAATTAGAGGTGTCTCCACTTAATTTCCCAATCATTTCCCCCACATAAACAAAATGACAAGGCTTTGTATAAAAGAGAGGTGTATATATATATATATATATATATATATATATAAACACCAGTTTTTTTTTTTTTTACCATCAGTTGGGCTCTACCTAAATTGCTAATTTTTTAATGCACAACATCGGTCATAAGAACCCCTGGTCCTTGGGTTCAACTGGCAAAGGGGTCGGACACTCTCGCCAAAGGGAGAGGGTTCGATCCTGGAGTTGGTCAAGGCGCTGGGGGAGGTATCCTAACTCTTAGGTGTCTAGGTTAAAGCCTGAGGGTAATAGAAGGCTCGCCCTGCCCAACATCGGTATCACCTAGGAGGAAGAGAGATTTCACCCTACCCTTGGATCGTGGGTGAACCCGACCCCTTTCCTAAAATTTTTCCTATAAAAAAAAAAAACATCGGTCATAAGAAGCAACCATAATTAGCCTCATTAGATCATAAAACAGAAACTACTACGACTAGCACTACTCTTCTGAAGTTATCCTTATATTCAACAAGAGTGCTAAGACTAAAGCTGAAGATGAGACATATTGATGTCGTTTGGGGAGACAAAGACCACTGTTTGTGTTTTCAGTGAGTTGTTTTCTTCCCTTAAAAAAAAAATATAACAACATACCTCTCTTTATGCAAAATACTGTCATTTTATTAATAGATGGAAAGCTAAGGGGAGACACCTCTCACTCTCTCCTTCTAACGTTGGTTGATCACTTCACAGAGCTCGGTCAACAGTTGACGGAGCTCCGTGGTTGGCAAGTTTTGCAATCGGTCACACACAGGGTTTTGGGCTTTTTGACCGTAATAATGTTTGTAAAAAAAAAATTATCAAACTAAAGCGGATTGTAAAGTATTTACCGGAATGAGTCTTACGCCACAAATGGCGTAAGGAATTGCTGCGAACTTAGAGTGGGATACCCAGTGGCGGCTGAAAATTCCACGCCACCAAGGTGGCGGCCAAAAATTTCACGCCACCTTGTGGCGTGAAACTGTCATCGCCACAAGGTGGCGTGAAAATGTCACCGCCACAAGGTGGCGTGAACATTTTCTCCGCCACCTTGTGGCAATTGTACCACCTGTCACCCCCCGCGCAGCCCCCACATGCACAAATGTCGACCCCTGCACCCCTTTTGACCGCTTCCCCCCCACACACCGACACTCCTTCCTCTCCTTCTTCTTCGTTTTTTCTTTGCTTCGTTTTCATCTTCTTTTTTCTCCATTTTCATCTTCTGCGCACTAGCACCAGCACCACCCCCCCCCATTTTTGACCTCTTCCCCCCCCCACCCCCCTTCCCCACACCGACACCCTCGCCCTTGTTCGTTTTCGTTTTTTTCTTCATTTTCATCTTTTCCACTTTCCTTCATTTTCACATTCTTCATTCTTGTTTACTCCTTCCCTCTCCCATATTCACACACACATACACCTCCTCATCCTTACAATATCCACCTAATGAAGAAGAAGAAGCAGAGGCTCAATCTTTCTCACTAACTTTACCTCAAGTCGATCCGAACAGTAACATTTAATTTTTTTGGTTATGTTTATTGTGTATTAAATATTTGATTTAACTCTTAATTAGATACATTGATTTATTATAGATGTTTAATAAATGTATGACAAGATTAGGATAGATAGATGATTATCATTTAAATTTTTTGTTAGGTTTATTGTTTAATAAATATTGGATTTAAGTCTTTAACATTTAATTTTTTTTGTTATGTTTATTGTTTAATAATGAGATTTAAATTTTAAACATTTTTTAAGTCTTTAACATTTAATTACTTATAAATTATTATATGATTAAAATCAATAATTTATGGAATTAGAATATTTAAAATTTATTATTAACCTTAGGATAGAAGACTAATTAGGGAAATAATTATTTCTTTTGTATGTTAATTATAATCCTTAAGATAAATGACTAATTATTTCATATTTTGTAAAATAATTAATTTCGATTTTGTGAAATATGTTGTAATATTTGTTATTTATAGTACCCAAAATAGTTAAGATAATATTAATTTGAGAATACTAATTACTCAAATAATTAATTCAAATATTTATTATTTAGAGAATAATAATTAGTGACTTAATAATTTGTTGTGTTATTGTAAATTTTTATTAGTCAAATGGATGACCGACGTCCACACACGGTTGAGCCCGCCCCAAAGTGTGGGGAGTTCTTAAAGAGGAGGTGCAACAAGTCACACCGATCACAAGTTGTGTGGAACAATGGAGATTGTGATGTGTTGAGGGTGAGGCGAGCCTCACAGGGGTCTGGTGCAGATATCCATAACCCAGATCTATTCCCACCAGATTTCCAGCAGCACCTTATGCGTGCAGGTTTCTGGCATGTGTCTCGCATGAAGAGACTCCCGGTAAGTTTTAACATTCTTTATGTAATTAATTTAATTATACGCATTTAGTTGTTTGTGCATGATACGAATAATGTTGGTGCAGATTGACAAATACATTATTTCTGCTTTGGTTGAGAGGTGGAGGCCGGAGACTCACACCTTCCATATGCCGGTTGGTGAGATGACTATTACTCTACAGGACGTAGAGGCCATCTTAGGTTTGTCAACTGAGGGTCGAGTAGTTTCCGGTACCCCGCAGGATTTGATTGGCGGAAACATTAAGATGGGATGGTTTGACCATCATTGGGGCTGGGAGGAGCACTCAACTACGGTTGTGGGTCAGCTTCTGTACACACGTGCTTACCTGATGCGCTTGTTCGGTGGTTTTTTGTTGTGTGACAAGTCCAGCTTCGAGGTCCCTTGCCGATATATACAATTACTGGGTGATCTTGATGAGACTGCTACATACAGTTGGGGGTCAGCTGTACTCGCCATACTGTTTCGCGAGCTATGCCAGGCCACGTCAGCGAACGCTAAAACATAATGAGATACCGCCGAACATGCAGCAATTACATGACTACATGGGAATTTGAATGCCTGAAACTTGCCACATTGGCATTTCCCCTGAGTCAAGTTCACGGAGTATGTATCGTCTGGATCATCAACTTCAAACGTGGTACGTGCTACATCGAACTCCCGAACACGCATCGATGTAGCACGCGCTCCATTCTTTGCCATAGCTTCATTTATAATACTTGAAAATTGCTTTCCATTCATTGCATCTTGTTGTGCTTTGGTCCCTCTGTTAACCCAGTAACGAACAAGTCGACTGTAGGTGCATTTAACCAACGCAGTTATCGGCATGTTCCTTGCTCCCCTGAAAACCTTGTTGATTGCTTCAACATCACTACCGTAGCTGCAAAACCGGGCATATGCAGATCGAAGTGTATCTTGTTTGTAACATATCCTGTAAGAAGACAAAAAGACACAACAGGATAAGGGTAACAAGACATAAATTGGGCATATGCAGAATGAACGTCACTGCACATCAGTTGGAGTATATTACCTAATCTTGTAAATGTTTTCTTCAGCTCCTGGTTCTTGAAGCGGGTATTAAAATTGCTCGCAACATGACGAATGCAAAACACATGGTACGCATTAGGGGGCTGCCAACCATCATCTCATTGGCGATCCGCGATATTATGCTTTTGTGACGATCGAAATAAGGCATAGACCAACCTTATTTGTAAAAAAAATACTCCCATGCTTCCTTAGTCTCACCTTCGACAATTGCAAATGCAATCGGCAGGATCTCATTATTTCCGTCTTGGGCGGTGGCAATCAATAATGTCCCCTTATACTTACCGTATAAATGCGTTCCGTCAACCTGTATGACTGGTTTGCACCATTGGAACGCCTCGCGACATTGACGGAAGGTCCAAAAAGTACGTTGAAACACCCGGTACCCATTAACAACGCGCCGATTAACAATATACGGTCCATCTTGAATATGATAAACAGATCCCGGGGCAAATTGCAACATGTACTCAAACCATCTTGGCAAGAACGCATATGACTCTTCCCAATCACCGTAAACCTTAGCTATTGCTTTTTGTTTTGCCTTCCATGCCTTCCCGTAAGAAACATGATAACCAAACATTCCAGTCACCCTTTCTTGTATCATGACAACAGTATCAAGGTGTTTCCCGACCATATCTCGCAAAACCAATTAAATTACAAAATTTGTACACTAGGATTGTTATTTATGTGCACCGATAAACCCAAATAAATTCATAAATTATCAAATGGTATTGTGCATCATACCTATTATGGTCTCGAAATAATTTCTGAATCAAGTTGTCTGTGATCTTGGGAGAGAATTTGGCTCACACAACTATGATTTCCATCCCATTTAGTTACCACCCAAGCATTGTTGTTCTTCGGTTTAATTGCTCTTACTCTCCAATCACAACCTTGTTCATGATTCCGACATTTCATTATCAACTTCGTTGTACTACTCTCAACCACATGAGCTTCATGATGTTCCTTCATGCAATAATGTTTTATTGCAGCTTGCATGTCACTCTTGGACGCGAACTCTTGTTTAAGATATAATCCATCTCCTCTAACCCACGGTCCCTGGCCTTCATCCAAGATATCCTCATGTGGGTAATCTTCATGTACACCTCATAATGTGGAATGTCATGCCAAAACGGTGTAATATCTGCATGCTCACACATAATACAATTTATGCGAAAATAAAGTAACCAAAAAAAAAAATTATATAATCATTACCTCGATATTCATCATCTCGCATCACTATCATTCTGTTCATGTTCATTATCTAATAAAGTGTCTTCATCTTCTTCCTCTTGCTCCTCCTCATTGTCGTTCATTTAGCATGTAGTCACCTTCTTCTCCATGGGCAACGGTTGATTGTGTTGGTGAGATGTACCGAATGAGCCATATAATCGATGTCTCAATATTCACATATAACTCAAAGAAATCCAGACGTACGGTTTTCCACGAATGTTTGTACAAAAACATCCAGATCCTCATCATCGGATATTTCAAAACCCGCGTATTTACGGTTTCCACAAGGTACTCTACCACCACGATGATATTACTCGATTTGGTTGCAACTTTAACTTTCGACGGACCTTTTCATGTAAATCTTCGTAGACATGCCTCGAACAATATACATTCCTCTTCTTTCACCTTCAAAGCTCATACCGTTTGGACCTATCTTTTTAGAACCATTAAAATACACAATTGAACGAATTTCATTCATTTTTTTTTCTTATTTTATTATGAAAATGAAGATTAATTAAATTAAGATAAAACAAATGACAACAACACAATTGTAACTTAGCAGAAGAAGAAACACACTACTATACTATATAAATGGAATTAGATAAAATAAAAAATAAAGAAACAAATGATAAAAAAGATGGAGGACAAATGGTGGTTCCAAGTGACAAAGAATGGTGGATGGAGAGAATTTTTAAAGAGGGGGATGAGGGCTAAAGAAGCAAAGTGAAGAAGAGTTAGGAATGAAAAGAGCTGGAAGGAATGAAAAAGACCCGTCTCCCTTTCTTACGCCTCTTATATCGTTCTATCAGATGCCGCCACCAACTGCATTAGTTTAGTAAATAGTTTCAATTTTGATTTATTTTGGTAAATTTTTTTTTTTTAAAAAATTAGATAGGTAAAAAAGCCCAGGGTTTTGAACCAAAAAAAAAAAAAAATACAAAAAAAGGACGCAGCTTTAAAAAAAATGAAAGGCAATGTGATAAAATACCTCACATTCACAAATCCTAAATTGAGTCAATGAACCTATTAAGAATTTGTTAAATTTGACAACCTTATTTAGGATTTTCTTTTTTCAAAGTTTTGATACTCTAATACTAATTTACGATTACTTAAGTAGGACATGAAACTCCAGCCTAAAAAAGAGGAAAGATTTGATATTCATTAGAGCTGTCAAAACGGGCCACCCCGGCAGATTTCTAGCCTCAAGCGCGGTCTAGGCCAAAAAGCACAGGCCAAAAAGCCCGCATCTTAAGAAGCACTGCCAAAATTATATAACCTCAGGGGTTAGGGTCGACACGCCAAAATTCAATTTAGAATAATCAACTTGGCTTGAATAATCATCTTTGATCTTGCCAGTCTTCAAAAATGCATCATGATCTTGAAAATTATTTTAGAATGTTGAAAAATATTTTAGTATAGGCGATTGATGAAAAAATACTTCAAGATGCTGATGTATTTTTTTGCAAGATTAAAGTATTTTTAAGTACCAAATAGATATCCAACAAGATCATCAAAGTATTTTTAAGTATCGGCCGAGATCCCGAAATAATTTTTCAAGATCATTAAGTATATTTTTAGTACCACAAGATATCCGAAGTATTTTTTAAGTACTAATAAGATCCTGAAGTATTTTTTAAGTACCACTAAGATCCTCGCCAAGATCCCGAAGTATTTTTAAGTATTAGTCAAGATCCTGAAATAATTTTTCAAGATCATTAAGTATATTTTTAGTACCAAATAATATCCTAAAGTATTTTTTAAGTACTAACAAGACCTTGAAATATTTTTCAACATCTTAAAATAATTTTTCAAGATCATTAAATATATTTTCAATACTATCAAGATCCTCAAGTATTTTTTAAGTACCGGCCAAGACTTAAAATAATTTTTCAAGATCATTAAGTATATTTTCACTACCAGTCAGTATCCTGAAATATTTTTTAAGTACTACCAAGTACTTTGAAATATTTTTTCAACATCTTAAAATAATTTTTCAAGATCATTAAGTATTTTTCAGATACAAGATCAAGTATTTTTTAAGTATTAGTGAATATCCTCACAATTCTAAATTTTGGAAATCAACTTTGATTGGTGGCCATGTTCTCCCAACATAACAAAGAGTGGGGCTTATTTTGGGTTAGGGCCAAAAATGGCCCCATCATATGGGGGCCAAAAATATGGGGGCCAAACATGGGGCTTAATGGGCTGGCCCATAGGGTCCAGCCCACTTTGAAAGCTCTAATATTCATCAATTGATATCAAAATTTTGGGATTTAAAACTCAAGTGGTATTTTTGTAATTTTTCTTTACCTTAAAATTTTCAAATCATTAAGGCCGTAGTTTAATCCCAAAAATGTGACTTTATTTGGATTTAAACCGATGAATATATGCTTGAAAATTTAGACAACAAAAATAGAAAATTTCAGTGACTTGATAATGTTGTCTCTGATTTGATTTTAACATGTTCAATGACTAAGCTAATTTAAATTTAATTTATTAATATGAAGATATTAGACACACAAAGTAGTTTACATAATTATAATGATATAAAATTTTGGTAACAGCTATTCTGAATTTTTGTTTTCTTTCTGTGAAGTCTACTTTTTTTCTACTTCATTGATATAACTATTACTCCCTCCGGTCCTAATTATATGACAACATTTGAGAGTTGGTTTTGGTCCTAATTATAAGACAACATTCTAATTTTTGTCAATTTCTTCCTAAAATACCCCTATTTTATTTTCTAAAGTGTGTTTGATTTTTGGTGAGTATATATATATAGGTATGTAGACTCTTCCAATCAGTTAAACTTTTAGATATATATGTGTGTGTATAGACACACACACATACGCACATATATATGTGAGTATGTATATACAAGTAAGTATGTGTGTGTGTCTACACACAAATATATATAGACACACACACTATGTATATCTGTGTGTGTGACACACATATACATATATATCTTTGTGTGTGTGTATGCATATATATGTGTGTAAATATATGTACACACACATATATATGTATGTATATGTATACATATATATACACACACATATATGTATATATAACAAGACTATTATTTCAATTAGATAGTGTGTGGAAAAGAAAATTTTAGGTTGGAGAGGCATGTGACAGAAACTATTGATTCACTTTTACTTATGTCATTTTAAATTTATATAAGGACATTTTAGGAAAATGAGTAAAATTAACTAATTTAACTTCTTTCCTTAATCTTCACAAAATCGGTTAAATATGTCTTATAATTAGGACATGAGGGAGTATATTTATAGCTTAGGTGATAATTTTCTGGGAGAGAAAGTTGGTCTTTTATTGAAGAATCAACTAAGTAGTTTGAACTTTAAGAGATTTAAATTTTTCGGTATTGCTTTACGAGTTAACACTATTTGGCGAACGATCTAGTTTAGACTGATACTTATTTGACCTTATTGTTGACAATGTCAAGAACAAGGTAACTTCCAATATTGAGTTATATGCAAGTATGCAACACAATGAAGCAAGCTAAGAATAACTCAAGATAATTTAGCTCCAATAACGAACCCTTTATTCCATTTCAAGTAAAGAGCAACTGAGTATTGAATCTATCCAAGAAATATTTCATACTGTAACTATACAAATATGAAGTTTGAGACACTTCATTTGTGCATCTTTTTCACAAAGAATTACAATAGTACAGTGATTCTCATGTTTCCATCCTAAGATTAAGACAAAAGCTGAACAGCGGCTATGGTGGGTATTTTCTCTCAACTTTTGCGTAACAGCAACACGCACAGTCATGACGCCAGCAGCTGGACCAGTGATCCGGACCTTCACTATTGGCTCTTCAATGGCTACCAGCTCAAGAGACCCTTTAGCTGCTCCGACTAGGTACGGCCTTATTTCCTCCAACGCCTGAAGCAGTTGTTAATAATTTAACTATATTAACCACTGATGCCAACATTGAATAACAAGATAGAATAATTACACCAAAAATCAAGATAGACAGTTCCCCCAACTCCATGAACAAATTACAGTTTGCTTTTTGCAATGGCAATAGTAATTAAACTAGTCTTGATTTGTTGATGTTAAAATAGAAAAACACTGAACGCGTTAGATAAACACCAAATGTGATGTACTTTGTTCATATATCTTGTCAACGCTAACAAATTACAAATATGTCACATACACTCGGTTTACCATCAACGAATGTAACCAATTGAAAGGACACTAAGCTTCTACTGATCTTGGACCAATCTCATTACCCATAAGCCCAAAATATATAATAAAATTAAGAACCACATTTATCCACCTAATTGGACAGATATATTTTATTTTCTAATTCCAAACATAACTGAACCTGAAATCCCACATGCCATCTAGCACAGAGAGTAAAACTTCAAATATCATCCTAAAATATAGAGCAATAAAAGCTAATAGTAGTTTCAAAGGTTCAGAGGTTTTACAATCACATTTGTCAGCATCAAAACTACACAAGGATCCTAGCTTTTGACAGAGCAAACCCCTGTTTAACAATGCCATTCTACCATCCAAGTTCGTTATTTCTCACATATAAAAACTATCATGCCAGCAGCACCAACTGAATGCCTAAAAAAGATCCTCACATCAATGCTCTTCAGTTTTCCTTGTTATGAATTACATAAATCATAATTTGTTTAATAGTGTGGTTCTGTTTTGCCACTTCTGTTTCAATCACTCCTAGTTTCAAATAAATGCATAAAAAAACTCAAGCTATATATATGGAACAGCGTTCAGAAAGCAT
Source organism: Acacia pycnantha (assembly GCA_025563575.1). Classification (NCBI taxonomy): domain Eukaryota; kingdom Viridiplantae; phylum Streptophyta; class Magnoliopsida; order Fabales; family Fabaceae; genus Acacia; species Acacia pycnantha. The sequence continues at coordinate 162,543 of JAMWYP010000415.1, read as the reverse complement.
CTGATGATTTGTGGATGGCAGACGAGTAATCTTGCTTAGCTCATAATTGGAGGGTTTTATAATCGCCAGAAATTGCTTCATATCCAGAGTTTCATATTTTCCATCACATAATACAGTAATAAACAGTTAAAGCAAATTTTCAACCTTCGCCTTAAATTTCTTTTCTAATTAATTACCAGGCACTAATCCTTCATGTAGCCCAATCAACTTTAATGACTAAATAAAAGAAAGCATTGGTTTCTCTTTAAAGAATACCAAGTTCCTTCAATCACTATAGCACTCTGATTATTTCTTTAGTTAAGTCAACCAATGTTAAACATTTTTCCTTTTCCAGATCTAATAGCATGTGATGTCTTCCTCTTAAAGCCTATTCTGTATGTCTCTATTGCTGTTCAGGGAAGAAGACAACCTAACCTTTGGAAATTCTATAATAAACAATCAACTGTAATTCCTAGAAATGCTAGAGTAGAGAGAACACAAACATAATGTTTGAGCATGCCATAACTAACCTTCTCAATATTTTCTTCATTTAGCTCAAGGCCAGTTTCTTCATCAGCTACTTGTTCTATTGCCACTATTTCAGGGATCTTTTCCATTAAACGACGCTCAATGCCCAGTTTCATTGTAGTAACAGAAGCTGGACAGGAGCCGCATGCTCCTTGTAGCTTCAACCTTACAACATTGCCCTCAATTTCATGCAAAGCCACATTCCCCCCATCAGAAATTAGATATGGACGAACTTCATCCAGCACACTTTCTACATTATCAGCAGTGAGTGGCAATTCCACGGCTGGATCTGGAGTAGCAACAGCCTCCACTACTGTATAAGGAACATGAAAACAAACATTGAGGAGTTTGACATTAATTAAACTGAAACCGAGAGAGTGTGTGTATGAGAGAGAGAGAGAGAATTTATAATTATAGGCAGACCAAGGGATTTGTGCTGCTACATTCAAAGAGGTGTAATGTCACACATATTGATCAGCTGAATCTTAATAGAGGTGTAATGCATCAAAATTCAAAAGTACTTTACCAGCCATGAACAGTAATCTATCTATCTCTGTGTGTGTGTGTGTGTGTGTGTGTGTGTGTGTATTTTCCAGCTTTAATCCGAATCTATCAAACTACGAGGTAAATTCACATCGTGCATGCATCTTCGATTTCTTTCAGGAAATATCAAAATAGGAAAATATTACAAGGTTACAACTAACTTTCAAGTTCAGTTATTAATTTCAACCAGGGGCCATAAAATCAGTCTTGCAAGTGCTTCACAACTTAATTATCAGTTTGGTAAATCAAACAGAGGCGGCTCACTGATTAATTTGAAAGACCTAAAAGAAGGAGGGAAAGGATTGAATGGATATAAAGGTTTGGCATCTCTAGTTCCATATTCAAGTTTTATGGTTTACTTTCATTAAGGTTCAACATAATTGGTAAGAAACAAGGGACTGATGAATACTGCCCATCAACTATACAATCTATTAGTAATGAAGGAGTTTTCTGATATGTAAAGATAATAATCTGATAGGAATGTTAATAGTTAGTAGGGTAGTTAGTCATAAATCATAAACTCTTGAAGGAGACTATAGTTAGTTTACTCTAGACGTAAGAAGATAAGGAAGAGTAGTTATTAGAGGTAGTTGTTATAGGATTATCTGTTCAGCAGTTATGCATTAGGTAGTTAAACAGTTATTTAGTCAAGTCTTTTTATATACATGTATTGTGTGTTTTAAGGTTCATGAATGAAGATATATCTTTTCAGAATTGTGTTGTGTTGGCTAGGGTTAGATCCTAACTCTAGAATTACCTTATATTCTCTAGTCCCATCAACTTGGTATCAGAGCGGACAATCTTAGGGCCTGTAGGGTACCATGGTGAACACCCGAAACTCCTCATATGAAGAACCCTCCTCACAACCATCATCCCAAAATCCAGAAAATCCGATCACCTCTAACCCCCAAGACGACCCAGCAATAATTCTGTTGAACCACCCCCCTCAAACAACCCAGGAAATGGCGAATCCCCAATTGGCAGCCATCATGACCCAGTTGAATCACATGAATGCAGAGATCAACAATCTAAGGAAACAAAAAACGCCATTGTTTGCTCAAGGCGAATCAAGCCAAGTCAATAGGGAAATCTACAACGAAAATGATGAAAATGAAGACACTGGATGGAGCAGGAATACCTCAAGACGGCCTTATTCAAAAATCGAATTTCCTAAATATGAAGGAGGAGACCCAAGAGGTTGGATTTTAAGGGCAGAGAAATATTTCCGATATTACCAGACGTCGGAGGAGTTAAAAGTTGATATCGCTGCAATAAATCTTGAAGGTGACGCATTAGATACGTTCACATGGGTGTCATCCGGAAGAACTATACGTTACTGGGACGAACTTGTGCAGATATTTCAGGAGCAATTTGGTCCGACTGAATTTCAGAACCCAGATGCTTATTTATGTAGCATAAAGCAGTTAAATTCAGTTAATGAATACAAGCAGGAATTTGTGAGGAGGCAAGCCCAAGTACAAGGATGGCCAGAACACTGCCTTCTGGGAGTATTCATCAATGGCCTTAAGGAGGACTTGCAATCAGATGTTAAAATTCAGAAACCAAGAACAGTATATAAAGCTGTTAGCCTTGCGGTGGAGTTTGAATTAAAAAATCAGACTCGGAGCGTCCAATGGCCTAATCAGCGAAATACATATACACGTGGCAGCGAATTTGCAAACAGGATTATCGTTATTATTCACGAAACCAAGTCGGCAACTACAATTATGGGCTCACAGAAATCGGGCAATGGTTACCTCAATCGGAGCACAAAATCAGGGATATTCAAATTCGAATCCCTCCTATCCTAACGGTGCGCAATTATCGGCCCCCCAGCGGAATTCCAACCTCCAAAATTCCAATGCCCAGCGTCCACCATTATCGGTTAATTCATCAAAGTTTCCATCAGTTTCGCACGTACCCAGACTTTCGGAAGACGAGAAACAGTACCGGCGGGATAAGGGCCTCTGTTTTCGCTGTGGAGAGAAATTTACTCCTGGGCATCGATGCGCCACCTCTACATTACGCATCATGGATGTAACCGATGACACAGAAAATTCACCAGAAATTCAGGAGGAGGAATTACAGCCTGAAGAACATTTCGCTGAGATCTCTTTACACGCCATCCTCGGAAATTCTTCTTCTACCACTTTGAAGGTACGGGGTACTATAAACAACAAGTCTGTCCTTATTTTGATTGATCGTGGCTCCACGCACAACTTCATCTCCAACCAAACAGTCAGTGACCTCCAACTGAATCTTCATCCCCTTCCTTCCTTTGGTGTTCAAGTTGGTGATAACCGAATGGTCCCTTGTAAATTTGTTTGCAAACAATTGGAAGTCAAAATACAGGATGTTACTATTCAAGAAGACTTTTTCCCTTTCAATCTAGGAACGGTCGATATGGTGTTGGGTGTCAAATGGTTGGCTTCTCTAAACACAGTAGAGGCGAATTGGAACAAATTATTCATGATTTTCTGGTATAAGGGGAAACGCTACAAATTCCAAGGAATCCCACAGAAGGTGACGTCTGCCTCTTTCCATAGTTATGTGTGTGATCAAATGATTCAACAATTTGATACATTAGAAGACCTGCTCCACAATTTCTCGTCTGTATTTAAAGAACCTCAATCACTACCACCCTTTAGACAACATAGCCACTCAATACCGCTTTTACCTACAGCCATACCACCAAATATTCGCCCATATAGGTACCCCTTTACACAGAAGGATGAAATTGAGAAGCAAGTGGCTGACTTACTCCAAAAGGGCTTCATACAGCCTAGTTTCAGCCCGTTTGCCAGTCCGGTTTTGCTGGTACCAAAGAAAGACTCTTCCTGGAGATTCTGTGTGGACTACCGGGAACTTAACAAACTTACAATCCCTGATAAGTACCCTATACCCACCATTGATGAGCTGATTGATGAACTAAATGGCGCCAAATTTTTTTCAAAAATAGACCTCCGCTCGGGCTATCATCAGATCAGAGTTTCTCCTCCAGATATACCCAAAACCGCATTCCGTACTCATTCAGGACATTATGAATTTACTGTCATGCCATTTGGTCTAACCAATGCACCTGCCACTTTTCAAGCCACCATGAATGATCTCTTCCGTCCCTTCTTGAGAAAGTTCATCCTAGTGTTTTTTGATGACATACTAGTGTATAGTAAGAGCTTTGAAGCACATATGGAGCACCTGCACACCATTCTCCAACTCTTGCAGCAAAATGAATTCTATGCCAATCCCAAAAAATGTGATTTCTTGCAACTGGAAATTTCCTTTTTGGGACACATCATTTCTGATACGGGCGTGGCTGCTGATCCGGAAAAGGTGGCTGCAATCAATGATTGGCCCTTACCAAAAGACATTACTGAATTACGGGGATTTTTGGGTCTCACCGGCTACTATAGGAGGTTTGTACAACACTATGGGCAGATTGCAAAACCCCTTGTAGATATGACAAAAAGGGATGCTTTTCAGTGGACTACATATTCACTAGATGCCTTCGAACACCTTAAGGCAGCACTGACCAAAGTCCCCATTTTGCACCTTCCGAACTTCTCCAAACCATTCATTGTTGAATGTGATGCTTCCTCCACTGGTATTGGTGCAATTCTACAACAAGAGGGCCATCCAATCGCATATTACAGCAAGGGACTCTCAGCTTTTCATCAGCAAAAATCTGTTTATGATAGAGAACTTTATGCCTTGGTGATGGCTTTAGCTAAATGGAGACATTATCTGTTTGGGCGTCGATTTGTGGTCCAAACTGATCATTTCAGCCTTAAATACCTCATGCAACAGCGCATAACAACACCAGCACAGCAGCGTCTCCTCTTGAAACTTTTACCATTTGACTTCCACATCAGTTACAAACCGGGTGCAACCAACCAAGGAGCTGATGCATTATCACGTTACCCTCATTCTGGAGAGTTCTTTCATTTGGTAATTCCACATGCCTCTGATTTTTCTGATCTACCAACCTTAATACAGCAGGATCACTTCACCAATCAGATCGTGCAATCCCTCCAAAAGGATGCACATTCGGTCCCTCATTATGCTCTGGTTTCGGGGAGACTCTATTACAAAACTAGACTGGTCATACCAGCCAATTCCCCCTTGACAGCACTATTAATTGCTGAAGCTCACACTTCTCTTGTTGGTGGCCATGGCGGTGTACGTAAAACTTTGAAAAGATTACATCAGCATTATTTCTGGCGCAATATGAAGGAAGAAATACAGGATTTTGTCCAGAAATGCGTCACTTGTCAACGCAGCAAGTATGTTCCACAATCATCTGCAGGTCTACTACAGCCTCTCCCCATTCCCCAACACATTTGGGAGGATATTTCTCTTGATTTCATTACTGGTCTACCAAAATCTTGTGGTTATGATGTCATTTTGGTGGTTGTGGACCGTTTTAGCAAGTATGCTCATTTTCTTGGACTTTCTCATCCATTTACTGCCAAATCAGTCGCTGCCCTGTTTTGCAAAGATGTTTTGCGCCTACATGGAACTCCTAAATCTATCATCTCGGATCGGGACCCCGTTTTCCTAAGTTCCTTTTGGCAAGAGCTGTTTAAACTATCTGGCACAAGGCTTAAAATGAGCACATCATATCACCCGCAAACGGATGGCCAAACTGAGGTGGTTAACCGTTGTTTAGAAACCTATCTACGCTGCTTTTGTCAAGACCACCAGAAACGCTGGCATCTTTATCTACATTGGGCTGAATTTTCCTACAACACTGGTTACCACACTTCTACAGGTTATACACCTTTCAGGATTGTTTATGGCAAGGATCCTCCGAACCTAGTGCCATACATTCAAGGATCTACTCCCATTGCTGAGTTAGAGGATTTCTTCAAAGAAAGGGATGCCATTTTGGCTCTAATTAAGACCAATCTTTCGGTTGCACAAGATCACATGAAGGCTCAAGCAGATACCCATAGGCGCCAACTAGAGTTTCAACAAGGTGACTTGGTTTTTCTTAAAATACAGCCATATCGCCAACATTCACTATCTGCAAAGAAGTTTACCAAGCTTTCAGCACGCTATTTTGGTCCTTACCCCATCACCCGTCGCATCGGAGCTGTTGCTTATGAGCTTCAACTTCCTCCTGGAACACGGGTACATCCAGTCTTCCATGTTTCATTGCTGAAACCCGCCCATGGTTGTGATAGACCAGCGACAGATCAGCTGCTTCCCGTCAATGAACACTGGGAGTTCACCCTCCAACCAGAACAAGTGCTATCCTCCCGTATCACCACAACAAATGGGCTTCCCAACATTGACCTGCTGATTAAATGGTGTAACAGGCCTCAAGAGGAAGCTAGCTGGGAAAATTATGATCAGATTGCACTTCAGTTTCCTCACTTCAGCCTTGAGGACAAGGCTAATTTTCTAGGGGAGGGTATTGATAGGAATGTTAACTGCCCTCTGTTAGTTTACTCTAGACGTAAGAAGATAAGGAAGAGTAGTTATTAGAGGTAGTTGTTATAGGATTATCTGTTCAGCAGTTATGCATTAGGTAGTTAAACAGTTATTTAGTCAAGTCTTTTTATATACATGTATTGTGTGTTTTAAGGTTGAGGAATGAAGATATATCTTTTCAGAATTGTGTTGTGTTGGCTAGGGTTAGATCCTAACTCTAGAATTACCTTATATTCTCTAGTCCCATCAGCTCTCTTCTACATCTTCTTCTTCTATCCTACTTCTTGTGTCTCTCTTCTATCTCTATTTCTCAATTCAATAACAATAAACATATCAATGGTATCAGAGCAGACCTTCTTTGGCTGTTCTTCACTTCTGGTTCTACTATTTTGATTCTGGTTCTGTTCTTTTTTCCATTCTGGTTCAGTTCTTTCAATTCTGGTTCTGGATTTTTTTTTTTTTTTTTTTTTTTTTTTTGGTTTTTGGCTCTGTCAACTCCAATTCTTGATTTCTGGGTCTGTCATCTTCAATTCTTGGTTTCTGGGTCTCTTTGTTTTCTGGTTTTTGGTTCTGTTTTCTGGATTCCGGTTCTGTTTCCTTCTGTTATTCTTGAAGACATGGTGGGTGGATGGTACAAACAAGATCAAGAATAGCAAGAACCATGGATGATCGAATCTTGGCCCTTGAAGCACAATTCCAGAAACTCAACAAGATTGATGAATTTGAAAAAAAGCTGGAAAAACTCAACAAAGTGGATGAATTGCAAGATATGTTGTGGGGCTTAAGAGATGAATTAAGAGCGCTGGTATTGGCAACACAAGCAAATAATGGTGGTCAGTGGTGGCCTCGGCAGCTTGGCAATGTGAAGGAGTATAATGAAATTTTTGATGATGCTGTCACAACATTCCAGCTCCAAATGGCAGAAGAATGCCTTGTTGTAGCATATTTGGGTGGGTTGAAAGACGAAATCCGTGACTCAGCCAAACTCTTTCAACCAAGAACCATGCGTGAGGCTTGTTCTATCACTAGAGCGGAAGAAATATCTTTGCTGTGGCGATTGGAGAAGGCAAGAAGAGTCTTGAAAGATAAAGAAGACGGTGGTTGTTCTCAAAAGATTCCACTAGAAGTGCAAGAAATTTCTGCTTGTCGAGAAAAGAATGAAACTCAAGAAGTGCACCTAGAGTCGAAAGAACCATTCTTTGTGCAGGAGGAAAATAACAAAGTTCTTGTCATTCTTAAAGATGAAGGATCTTCATCACCTACCCAGGAATTTGTGTCAAGTTTGGGTTTTGTTCCTCCAATTTCTTACAAGTCTGATTCTCTGTATTGCCTAGGGATAATGTGAAAATCACTTCTGCTCTTAATGGGTCTTTATGCTTTGACTCTATTGAAGGTTTTAGGGCTGTTTCGTATCACATGGACAGGTGTGAGGCTGTGTATGTTAGTGGGTTCCAGCTCGTGCCATGTAGAGTCATAAATTTTCCAGCTTATCCTATTTTCAGCTCTGTTCAGCCTGCTGCAAGCACTATTCTTTTATTGCTGCAATTGAGTCTTAAAACGTCTGAATATATAAGAGATAGGCTGCTGCAAAATTGGCTCTCAATTTTTCAATGTTCTCCTACACAAAGTCCGCTGCAAACTTGGTTCAGGGGAGAGCTGATTAAAATGCTATTTGGGTCTGGATTGGATTTATTGCTTCCATTTGTTCCGGCAGCAAACAAGTGAATTGTACTTGTGGGTTGTGCATTCAAAAAAGAGGATTCTACATTGTCAAAAAGATTTTTCAGAATTTCAAAGTCTCTGTTTTGTTGATTCCAGTTTGTATGTTTTGTTGTTGTCAACCATCCTTGAGGGCAATGATGTTTTGGGAAGGGGTATTGATATGTAAAGATAATAATCTGCATCTAGGACCTAATTTTAGTTAGTAGGGTAGTTAGTCATAAATCATAGACTAGCCGTTAGTTAGGACTTGAAGGAGGCAATAGTGTTATAAATAGTCCAATCCTCAAATTGTACCATCAGATTTTCCATGGCTTTGCAATAATACAGAATTGTGTGATAGCAGGAGCTCTCTTCTCCATCTTCTTCTTCTTCTATCCTACTTCTTTTGTCTCTCTCTTCTATCTCTATTTCTCAATCCAATAACAATAAACATATCATTTTCACATAATCATTAAAAAGAACAAAACAGAGAAGCAACTAATTTCTTGCAGAAAGGGACTTGGAAATGAACATGATGCGATTTAACCCATCATTCTAACGAGTCATGATTCTTGAACTCAAACCTCACAAGTTTCACCAGCTTCCCAATTAGAGACTGTTATAAATCAGAGGTATCATCACTCTCTGTATTGCATTATTAGATGAAGAGGATTACAACATATTTATAGGAGAAGGAAGGGAGAACAAAGAAGGTAAATTAGGAAATACAATAAAGGCTAATAAAGACTCATAACTAGTAATTAAGACCCTCTAATCAGATCCACTAATCAGGGAACTAATCAAGGGATTCTAATAAATGAGAGATATATTTCCTAATATTCTAACACTCCCCCTCAAGCTGGAGAGTATATGTCGATCATACTCAACTTGCCTCGAAATCCTTCAAACTTTGTTCTGCCTGCTTCAATCTTCAAAATCTTTAGGCTTGTACTTCTTGAGTCTCAGCGGCCCATCTATTTTTGTCTGGGCTTGTACTCTTCTTGAGTCTCAGCGACCCATTTATTTTGTTTGGGCTTGTACTCCTTTTTAAGTCTCAGAGGTCCCATATTTTGTTTGGGCTTGTACTCATTCTTAAGTCTCAGAGGTCCCATATTTTATCTGGGCTTATTCTCATTTTTGAAGTCTCAGAGATGTGTGTCTCCCGGCGCTGTGTAACTCACTGCTTCTCTAAAATTTTGAATAGAGTAGCGAGTCACCAGCGCCGGAAAACCAGAACAGAACTAATAATTTTCTTTAGGAATTAATCTTACTTTGATACCATGTTATAAATCAGAGGTATCATCACTCTCTGTATTACATTATTAGATGAAGAGGATTACAACATATTTATAGGAGAAGAAAGAGAGAGAAAAAAGGGAGAACAAAGAAGGTAAAGAAGGTAAATTAGGAAATACAATAAAGGCTAATAAAGACTCATAACTAGTAAGTAATTAAGACCCTCTAATCAGATCCACTAATCAAATCAGGGAACTAATCTAATCAAGGATCCTAATAAATGGGAGATATATTTCCTAATATTCTAACAGAGACAAATATGGGTTCCTTAAGAAATTCAATAACAGCAAAGAATACGGCTCGAGATTAAATGGAGAAATAAAAAACAAAATCAAAGTACTCACCGAACCGTCGTTTCCCGTGTGGCAGACGAAATCGACCAGAGCGATGCAAACTCTGCCGCACCAGAAAACCTCTATTCTTTAAATAAACATGGTTGCCCAAAAAGCTTGTACCCTACGATTTATCAGAAAAAGACAAAATCCAATTAGAAATATGTAGTTTGACAATGAAAAATTTATTAATACAGTAAAAGGAAGCAGAAAAAACCTTTGAGGAACGAGAACAAGAAGGTGATTCTACTGCTTGTTGGGTCCTGCAATATGCAGGCGTATTCAGAATTACTGCTTGCATCGCTGTTCAGTTTCTTAAAACGTGATGTAAAATGAAGTTCGGATGAAAAATTAGCCGCCGAGTGATCGAGATGTCCTTCCCTTTTCCTTTGGTTTCTCACTCAGCAACCAAACTCGACCCGATGAAAGAAAGATATCCCAGAAAATTCCGGCCGCCGTTCTTCAGCGTCTCACTTTGTTGTTTGGCGCTTCATGGCTAATATATTATTTTATTCTTTTACTACTCTTTTACCCGAAATTTTGCGGACCCGAAATTGACGAGTCGATCTTCCGCGATTGGTTTTGGGCAAAAAAAAAACCTCTATTGGAGACAGTCAATTTCGAAGTAACTTTGATGTGTGATTTTTGTCATGAAACTTTGCTGTGTGATTAATTTCTTCGTTAATTGGAAAAATAAAATTAATTTGTTATATAGTTATATGTATTTATAATGTTATATTCCCTTTTGCCCTAATTGTAAAACAATATTTAGTAGTTGATCTTGGTTTTGATTATAAAACAAAGTTATATTTTTAGTCAATTTCTTCTCAAAATACATCTATTTTACTTTCCTAGTAATAATTAAGCACAATAATAATTTAATAATGCACCTATATATTCTACAAAATGAGTAATGCTTACAACTCATTAATGCTATGTATACCTCAATTATACTTTTTTTTAATAAAATAATTTTTAAACAATTTTCGTCATATTTAATAATGACATCACTATTAAATTACACTTCCAACTTCCAAAAGTAAACTAGAAGTTGTTGAAGGAGATCGACGACACTGGATTGTGTGAAAGCCCGAAAAAGTCGTGTGTGAGATAGGATAGATCCAATAAATGATAGAAAATCAGAGTAATAAGATGTCATTTTAAATTTTAAATAAGAACATTTTGAGAAAACAAATATAATTAACTAATTTAACTATTATCCTTAATCTTTCCAAAATTAGGTGAATATATCCTATAATTAGAATTTGGGAGTAAAAGTATAATTTTTTACCCAAAAAAATTGAAGTAACTTGAAATGGAAATGAGGAAAAAAATCTACTAGCCTTTTCACATACTCCTATTATTAATACCACAGCGAGAAGAAAATTTTATTCTTATTTATAGGATGAGAAGAGAAATCTTTTATATGAATGTAAAATTTTACCTTTATTTTGAACATGAGTAAAATTAAAAAGTTGTTGAATTTAAAAAAAAAAAAATCAATCAAGGTTTTTTTTTAATTTATTTATATAAAACATACTAGAAGTGCATGTGTTGTTATAAATAGGACAAGAGGAATATATTACCACCAGTTAGACGGGATTGGCTTTCATCCGATGCACTTATCATTTGCTGCGCTCCGCTGCACTTGAAACGACGTCGTTTTGTTTAATATCAGATTGCCTTTCTTATTTTCATCCGAAAATAACCAAAAAGGTCCAAGGTCCCTGTTCCATCTTCGCGCCTGAGATTCCTGTTCATCCCTCTTCTTCCTCCAGTTGCGGAAAGATTTGCAGAAACCCATCGAGGCATCGACCAAATGTGGTGGAATGAAACGAACGACGGTGACCCAGAGCTCAAACGTTTTCTGCCATCGGATCTGTCCCGAAATCGTTCTTTTTTTCCCCTGAGTTTCCTGTTCATTTTCTTGATTTTATGTCCGGTGGGTATGTGCTGAAGAAGATTCGCTTGGCTAAGCAAATCGACAATTCTAAACGTACAACGCACCAAGAGGTTGGCATAACAAACCTACCCAACTGATTTTTTATTTTGGACAAACACCCAACTGATTCATATATCTAGTGTTAACTCTATTGATATACACGTTTTCTTTTATTTTTAAAGAATGACTCCAATCATTCTATTTTGATTTCTGTCTTAATTGAATGAAAAGCGAACCTGCATTGATAAATGGCATCGATCAATCCATTTCCTTCCAAGTTTTGAATCATACGTGAAGTGCATCTGCTTTATTAATTTGTAATTATTTTGAATCCTCAACATCGTCTTTACTCTTCTTTAATGATTTATAAATTTACCATTGCTGCCTGCACTCTATTCTTACTACGAACAAGTATCTGGATATGTAGTATTCCGAAGAACCAATGTCCTATTTAGCTCAAAGAGGGAGACTCAAAATTAAAGATTAATGACAGTAGAAGCAAATCTTGTTGGTGCTATCCAGAAGCAAGTCATTACTGCATATTTTAGTACAGATCAAATAATTAGATAAGAGAATATTGGCTTTCTGGAATTTCTGTCCTATTGGATTGTGAAAATACTGTAAACATAGCTAAGGGATTTGCTCCTCCACAAGTAGAAGAAATACAGATGAGAATAATTTTTGCAGATGAGAATGTTGTTGTGGCACAGCCAACCAATGTCAGATTTGCTCCTCCACAAGTAGAAGAAATGCACCGCGATTGAATAGGCTTTCAAAAAAAGCCCAACTAATTGGCAGCTGACAATAATCTGAGCTGTGGAAATAGCAAGTGAATAGAGGATTGGTTAATCTTGTAAAATATATATGTTTGCAATTTCTTTTGCTTCCCCTACCTTTTTACGTTAATTTGTTAATGTCCAGAGAGGGATGCTGGGGCGAAGACGGAAGACGCACATTTTCCCACCTCAGATTTTCCCGCACAGCTGGAGGAAGAAGAAAGGGATGTTGACTGGCGCGAAAATGCAACAGGGACCTCGGACCTTTTTGGTTCTTTTCGGATGAAAATAAGAAAGGCAATATGATATTAAACAAAATGACGTCGTTTCAAGTGCAGCGGAGCGCAGCGAATAATAAGTGCATCGGACGAAAGCCAATCCCCAGTTAGACCACCCGACCCTAAGAAAGAACTCGCGCCTGCGGTTTTTGAGAAGGATCATGGAGAGCCTATAGAGTGGTGGCTTGGAACACAAGACAACGAGAGAAATGAGTTGCAAGCTCATTATTGGTAATGAAAGATGTTAGTTTAATTTGGGTTTTTTTTAAGAAATATATCAATATAAATATATTATAATTAATTAGTATCACATATAATCAGGGATTATAGGAATTATGAGTGATTAGGGAATCAATCATCATAATGAGTCATTACTCTCTTGTCTTCTCTCTTGTGTATAAATATCCTATTGAGCATATGAATAAACACATACATTTGAGAGTATATTTTCTCTATCTTTCTCTTTCTGATTTCTACATGGTATCAGAGCTTGGTTAGTTCTTGGTCAATTTGAGTTTTTCATTGGCCGCTGTCACTATACAGTGGCTAGTGCACAGTGACAGTGGCCAGTCTCTCGTCTCTTGCGTGTGTGTGTTCGTGTCATTTCAGATTTCTTTTTGGGGTTATCCTTTGGTGGTGCTCCTTCGTCGGCATCGGATTTCTTTTCCATTTGTGTCGATTTGCTGTTTTTGGTACTATTTTGTGGTGCTGTTTTGTGAACAGGCCTTGTTCGTAGGGGGAAGAAAAAGTGTGTACCTCCTTGTTTGGTTGTTATGTTGCATCTGATTAGTTGCTGGAGCTTGTTCTAGGTTGTCTCCTCGTTTTGGTACTGTTCCGTTTGTTGTTTCGTGAACAGTGAACCATGTCGTCATTGTTCACAGGGGGAGAGAAAGTGTGTACCTTGTTGTTTGGTTTCCGTTTGGTTGTCCCTGGTTGGCTGCTGGAGCTTCTTCTAGGGGTTCTTTGATTTTTCGGTGAGATTTCCAGATTCTGGTTAGTTTTCTAGTTTTCAACAAACTTTTCCAGATTTTGGTGAACTGTGTTTGTTCGTTGTTGTTGGTCCGTTGTGAGACTGGGTTTCTACTATTTCAGCACAATTGGCATTTCGTTTCGTGCACGTTCACTTATCTCTAGTGGCTGGGTTCTTCGTTTGTTTTGTTTTCTAGCACGTTTGTGAAGTGCTCTTTTGTCTTGAATGTCGTGTTTGTGGTTGGGTAATTTCGTTGGCCTGTTCGTTGCTTTGCCTCTAATGAGGCGTTTGTCTCAGGTGAAATAGTTTGGTGGTCCCCATGTGGCCCGTTCGTTGCTTTGCCTCCAGTAAGGTGTTTGTCTCAGGTGAGACAGTTTGGTGGTCTTTGTGTGACTTGTTTGTTGCTTTGCCTTCCATGAGGTGTTGGTCCTTGGTGAGACCGTTTGTTGTGGCTTCTACTCTGGTTTAGTACCTTTTGTTGGTTGAGCTTTTGGTGAAGCTGTTGGATTGTAACTTTTGAATGTTATTGGTGTGACATTTGGTTGAATTATTCTTGGCTATGCCCGAACTTGCTACTTGATTCAAGATCTCATGAAGAAGAAAGTTATTGGTGATTAGTTTCTACTCACATTCAAGCTGCTTTCAGATTGAGGGGGAGTGTGTGAAAATTAAGTGAAGAGGTTCTTAGGAAGAAAATTGTTTTGTTTGGATTTATGTTTTCTTGTAACAAGTTGAGCATGATTAACATTTATGCTCCAACTTGAGGGGGAGTGTTAGGACATATATCAGTATAAATATATTATAATTAATTAGTATCACATATAATCAGTGATTATAAGAATTATGAGTGATTAGGGAATCAATCATCATAATGAGTCATTACTCTCTTGTCTTCTCTCTTGTGTATAAATATCCTATTGAGCATATGAATAAACACATACATTTGAGAGTATGTTTTCTCTATCTTTTTCTCTCTGATTTCTACATTTTTTTTAATGAACTAATTGCAATTTTTATTAATAGTATCCAGCTTTTCACTTAAAACAAAAAAGGACTACGTTGCCTTGCTAGCTGCCCTCTTCATATTCTGGTTATTGGGGGATCATATACACAATATTTATGATTCATTTATTGTTGTTAGTGTGAGCAAAATAGCTACAAATTACAAAAAGTGATATGACTCATATAGTTTGATATTAATTAGTAAACACGGGTAGAATATTCTAATGTGTCATTTAGTTGTTTCATTGGGAGTCTTTGAAAACATCCCTTATTACTTTATAAAACAAAACTCCTCCCATATATTTATTTTGCTAAGAGAAACCAAATTAATATTCAATGGATTGAATTAAAAGAAACATGAATTTCTGTTGAGGCTGTAGAAAATAAAGACTTTAAGTTTAGAGAAAGGGTAGCTATCGGAAATTTTATATACTCCCTCCGGTTCTAATTATAAGACATATTTAACCGATTTTGGAGAGATTAAGGAGAGAAATTAAATTAGTTAATTTTACTCATTTTCCTAAAATGCCCTTATATAAATTTAAAATGACATAAGTAAAAGTGAATTAACAACCCCTACCACATACCTCTCTAATTTAGAATTTTTATTTCCACACGGTTTTTAATTGAAATAATAATCTTACTATATACACATATATGTGTGTGTATATATCTAAACACACACACACACACACACATATATCTACACACATATATATAAACACACACACAAATATATATATATAGACACGTGTGTGTTTATATATGTACACACACATACATACATATATCTACACACATATATATGAATACACACACACACACAAATATATATATAGACACACACATATAAACACACACACACATATATGTATATATGTGTGAGTTTATATATGTACACACACACATATATATATCTACATAAATATATATTGACAGGCGCACACACTCACAGATGTGTGTGTGTATGTGTCTATGTATATGTGTTGTGTATATATGTATGTATATTTGTATATAGACAAACACATATATACATACACATATATGTAATCATCAAAAATCAAACACACTTGAGAGAATAAAATAGGGGTATTTTAGGAAGAAATTGACAAAAATTAGAATGTTGTCCTATAATTAGGACCAAAACCAACTCTAAAATGTAATCTTATAATTAGGACCGGAGGGAGTAGTTCTTTTGGTTTGCAGAGATTTATTCTAAGGACTTGTTTGGTATAAGGGGAGGGAAGGGAAAGTGAGTGGAGGGGAAATTTTTTTTAAGTTGATTTTTTTAAAAACATTGAGAGAAGTTGGATTTATAAAAGTTTTTAATTAATTTTTCATACCCTTTTATTTTACATATTCTCTATATTAGAATTTTGTAACTTCATTTTTACACTCCTACCGACTTCACCTTTTCAGATAGCGGGTAGTGTGATCATTTATCTTAATTCAATTATTTCCTAGGTTAATTACAACATGCATCAGAGTGTTAGCAGTAAAGCACACATCGGTTTAAACAACTATATACTGGTAAAGTAAATAAAATACTGAAGAGTAAATTTCCCCGGAGGGTTAATGATACAGTCATATATTGTACAATCATCTCAAGAATAATAGATAACCAAAATCAAGTCACCCTTAGCCTCCACCATCATCACTTCAATCCAGCTCTGCAGACTTACCTTTATCACTAGACACCACCCTAGCAGCACTAGCTGAAGCTTTACAATAGCCTAGGATTCATAATTGAATCTCAGAGTAACTATTAATCTCATATGTAATGTATATGTAATGCATGTATGTAACCATAATTAGGAAAAACATCATATAAAGCATTCAGTAACAAACACACAGTAACATAAATACAGTATACCATATATGCAATGTTAACTGCAGAATGACCACACGTCCTAAAAACAAACGTAGGACTGTTCAATCAAGGCAAGCTCTAGATATATCCACAGCGCTAGAAAAATCACAGTAGTCAGGCCTCAGACCCAAACTACATTACACGCATGTCCCCCTCACGAGACGGGTCCACAATCATGGAAAACAGACATACAGAGTAATACAAAGAATATGAGGATTAAGGTTACTACCTGACAGTCGACCACAAATATTAATCAATTTCCCGGGTGCACGAAAACGAAGATAGACCTAGAATGACCAATAATAAATAAATCCCATTACTTAAGGAAATTCACCTTAATAAATATCTGACTTCTTGATTTGAAGTAAGGCTTTCCCAAACATCCATATTCTCTAAATTCCTTTTCTTACTAAGGAATTCATTATTGGCAAAAATCCTCTTATTTTCGGCCAAAGTCAGAAATTTCCAGAAATAGTGATTGATCTTCAAAAATTCATAACTAATTCTAGAAAACTTGTTTTGAGGTGGTTCAAAAATCAAACTAACCCTTATTATGTATATTTTTAACCAAAAATACTCATTTGGACTAGTCACAGTCTAAAATCCAACCACAAGCCAAAACATCATCTCTGGTCAGACACAACTTCCAGATTCAGGGTCAGTTTTCAAAAATTTGTTTCTCTTAGTAAAAAATTCTAAAAATTACGTGTTACCTATCAATTTAATCCTTGGGATGACTGATTTATGCCTGTAAAATTTCATAATTTTAGGACCTCATTTACTATGTCAAAAACCTTGCACAAGCTGATTGATTTCACAGGATTTTTATGAAATAGTTTTTTGATGTTTTAAAATCTCCCACCTTTGCTTCCAAAATGATGATCCAAGTTCATCCACATATAAAATCTCATTTTAAACACTTTAAAACCATAAAAATCTTCAAAATCAAATCAGATTCTCATGTTCAAGAAGCTGGACGAAAATTATGAACCACCAACAACAAATCAAGATTCCATTTTAACAACATTTATTTCCTATATCGTGCTTCATCTACCTTTCTAGGCCATAAATCTTAAATTTAATCCTATATTAATTATTTTCATCAACCAATTAGACCCAATATATATATATATATATATATATATAAATGCTCAAGAAGATGACTATTTTCAAGCTACTCGAACCAAGAAATCACAAGGAAGTTTGGAGATGAACTTACTTGCTCTTGATTCCTTAACTTCCTTGAACCTTTGACTCTTGTATTCGTCCCTCCTTCCTTTCGGCCTTCACCTCAAATAACCAAAGAAGAGTTTGTTTGATAAGATTTACCATGAAGAAGAAGGTAGAAGAGGGAGTAGAGTATGAATCCATATCCTTATCTTAGACTTGATCTTCCTTTTACTACTTGAATCCTTGAGTTCCCTTGACCTTTCTTGTAAGTGGCTTCTTGTTCTCTCCTTTCTCTCTCTCAAAACCAAACTAGCAGCCTGAAAATGAAGAAGAATGAACTCTTAGGTTATGTTTGGTTGGAGGTAAGGGAGGGAGGGGAGGTGCCCCTCCCTAGTGAGAAAAGTCAGATATGCCCATGATGTGACATACTTTTAAAGTTAATGCACGGAAAACGATACAAAAAGCTATGTAATTTTTAAAATTTCCCCTGGGTAATTTGGTCAAAAAATTTCCTCCCCTCCCCTCCCTCCCCTAACCTCCCCTCAAACCAAACACAGGGTTAAATATCTCTCCAAGCTACTTGCTCATTGAGTATTTGTGGCTTATCCAAGAAACCATCTTTGTCTCTTGCTTTCTCCACCAGGTTCTGGAGTTCTCTAGATAGGTCTTCTCTTCCTCTTCTTACTCCTTTCTGATTGAAATTATAGGGGCATTTTAGGGAAATTTTTGTGTCTTCATTTTGTCCATTTGAATGCCTAATATCCCTCCTTAATAATTAAATACTTGTCCTATTTGTAACAATTTCTTCTACGTCTTTCTAGCTAATTATGATAACTTGTTTCACAAGTCTTTGCTTTCTTTCTTCTCTCCCTCTCTTGGAATCCGAAATATGGGCATATTTTGGGAAGAAAATTGTGTTTCCAGGGTCTCTTACTTGTCTCATAAGCTTCATTAATGATGTACTTTAGATGACGTCATGGTAATGATAACACATTCTTTCAAATTCAAACTAGCTTCCTCCATAAGTTAATTAAGCTTTTAGAAATCCATTGCTTCTTGATTAAGCTTCTTTCCTTCTAAATTTTTGCTTGGCTTCTTGAATACTCTTCCTTTCTTATTTCCTCCAAAAAACGTAGGAAACCCTTATCAATTCAGGAAATGTCATGTGCATATTTATTTTAACCCATTTTTGCTCAGCTAATTGTCCTATACCTTAAGGCATAGCTAAATGACATTTTTACCAACCGATTAACACCGTATAAGTGCTTTTTTGACCTTACAAACTATCTTTTTAAATTTGGTTTATTTTGTAAGTTTTGTTGACTTTTTTAGCCTTATCCTTCTCTTACATTAATTATTAACGTTAGAGAATAAATGTCATCCACTAGTGACTTAATGAAAATTCTATATAATATTTCCAAAATTTAATATCACACTTTCTAAACTAGGTCTAGTCGTCTGCCCGATACAAGCTTATTCTCAGGTCTCTAGGCCCAAAATTCAGGATATTCATTTCTCTAATTTTCTAAAAATCAACTCATTAAAAAAAAAATCCCCTCCCTTTCCCTCAAAATCCCTCATACCAAACAATCCTGGGCCTCTTTGGTTGAAGGGGAGAGGATGGAAGGGGAGAGAAATGAGCCCCTCTCATTTGGTTTGAGATTTTGGAGGGGAGGGAACCTCAAAGTTCCCTTCCCCTCCCCTCCAACACCCATATTTTGGTTCCCCTTCAACTGGGGGGTTGTGGAGGGGAGCATTAGCGGACTTGCCCCCCAAAAATTTGGGATTTTTTTTTTTTTAAAATTAATACAAGTTTGAATGATTGTTCACCCTTAAATTAAGTGTCCGCCTTTAATACATCAAGACTGCACTTCGTAATCGGATTGGGGATGAATGGTTGAATGAATGTTTAGTGTTTTATATTGAAAATATGTATTTGATAGCATTGATAATAAGACAATTATGATAGAATTTCAAAAAATAAGGCCTAGAAGAATGACATTGTAATTATTTTTATTGTAATATACTTTTACTATTAAAATATATGTACTTGAACTTATTGAGTGTCCACCATTCATTGTAATTTATGTAGCTGTATTTCTAATAGCACTTAGCATTACTTTTCTAAATGATAGGTTTGTAAAATAATTGCTGTAATACTCGGATAATCATGTATCTGGAATATTATATAGAGATAAATAAATGGCTATTTCTGATAGGTGAATATATGGTCTCAAAGAGTATGTTACATTTATCTTATTTTCTAAGGAAAAATCTCTTGAAAATTAGGAAGAATAATATGCCAAAATTCCTAAAATACCCTTGTGGAAAATAAAATACCTGGTGAATATTATAAAATATTGCTAGAGGCAGTAAAATAATTATTAAAAATTAGAGAGTATATTGGCTCTAATTTTGGTAATTTATTAAATTATAACCTTGAAAAAATTAAAGGGGAAAAATCAAAAAGTATTTTGAGGACCAAATGACCCCAGGATTTTTAATATAATGCAAGGGACATAAAATACCAATGTCAGTGCAATAGTTGTGAGAAAATAATTAATTCAATAAGAAAATTATCAACAATTAGTAGGTGATTAATTAAGTAATTAAATGCTAATTGTTTAAGCTTAAACAAGGGAATATTCAAGGTAAATTATGTAAAACCCTTTAATTAAATATTTATGGCTAAAATTAGCATAAAATATACTTGCTAATTAATTGGAAAATATTAAGAAAAATGTATGAGATTAAGTACACGAAAATCTCTAATCCTAAAAAGTTACTAATCATGTGATTAGGGCACTAATTAAACTTATTAATCAATTTCTACAAATTAAATATTAATCAAGGGTTAGGATGTAATCTAATAAAGTAAGATCTAAGGCCATGGAATTTCTAGTAATTTTAAATACCTTAATCCATGTTAAATAGAAAGGACCAATGGGAGAATTTTGAAAATAATATAAGATAAATAAAATACAATATTAATTAATTAAAAAAAAGGGCAGCCGAAAATGAGGACTTTTTGAGGGAGAGAGATTTTGCAAAATAATATCATGATATTATTGAATAAAATAATAATATAAAAGGTGATATTTTGTAAAAAGCAAATAGGATAAATGAGAACCGATAGAAATTAAATCCTATCTAGAAAACCATGAACTAGGTTTTTAAGATCAGGACATTATAAACAAGTGAATTTTTATCTCCGAAGTCATTTCCGTAACCGGCAGAATAATTAAGAGATAAGACGAAAAAGATATTTTGTGAAAAGGGGCAGATAGTATAAATGAGAACCAATGGAAAATAAATCATATCTCAAAATCCTTGAACTAAGTAGAAAACATTTGGACATATTATGAATCAGTGAATTTTTGTCCAGAAATTGGTGTTACCCGAAGTGATTTCCGTAACCGAAGATGGTTATCCGAAAATGTTCAGTGAAATAGGAAATACCCTTAATGGGATCAAAAATTTGGTTAACCCAAATATTTTGAAAGAGGAAGTTTAGATCTTCAAGGAGTTGCTAAGGAATTTTTGAGATTTTCTAAGATTACGCGATTTGAACACCGAACAGGGGACTTTATTGGTAGAAGTCCATAAAGCAAGTGCATGCCATCACTTACATGAGGTCATATTTTGAAGAATGACCTCATAGGAGGTCGGCACCCATGAATCAAGGGCCAAGATTTTGCCATTTCAAGAAAACAAGATCCAAGGGTCAAAATTCCATATGGTAAAGCATGAATAGTGCCCAAAATTTCTCTATAAATAGCCTTCATCCATTTTGCAAAATCCTCACCAATTCCTCTTGCCTTAGTTCAAAATCTTGGAGTGGAGAAGGAAGGAAGAGCTCTTGAGAAAGTTGTAGCGAAGCCCTGGGTACTTTCTTCGGTCCTTAGTCTTAAGCTTTAGTAGTTCTTTCGGTAGTTATAGTAGAAATGCTAGATTAATCTTTAATCTTCCAGATTAGTTTAGATATCATGTTTTAGGGATAAATATGATATTTATTTCAAAAAATATGTTGGAGAAAGAGATATATCAAAATTTTGGAAGATTAAAGTCAAAGTAGCGAAGCTCTGGCGAAATTTCGCCGATTAGTCAAACTAGGGGCAAAATGGTAATTTGTACCTAAAATTCCTGTTATGATGTTGATCACTGATAAATGTGATATTATCCTTATAGGATATCTGTGATTTCGTACCGCTGTCGTGCCGCTGTCGTACCGCTGTCAGACGTACCGTTTTACATCCGAATACGATTTCCGTCGAACGTGCAGAATCACAACGAAGGTACGGACGCGTACTGTAACCCTAACTCTATGCTGCTCATATACATATATGTGATAGATATGTTCATAGACTGAGGCTCTGTTTAGGGTCATCATTTATACATACAACTTTACACGGGTTATAGTCATGATAATGTCGTTATGTTTTCCTAGCGCTGAGGACACGTGTTGTGATCGTGGCACTGGATATGTGCAGACTGTTTGTTGTGGGACTTTACATACTGCTCTGTGCTTATGTTCTGTCATTGTTATGATCATGCATCTGCTATGTGCTTATGTAGTGATATGCTGCTGTTATGATATGAATATCTGTTGTCTGTATACTGTTTTATTTGAGCATGAGGTTAACCGTTACCTGAGGTCCGGTGGGTACTGATCTCAGCTGTAGCCTCAGGGTCTGGAGGACCGAGGATTGGAGATAGAGGGAACCAGTACGAGTAGACCGCTGGCCGGGGATTTCTCTTTTTTTTTATTGTTTCTGTAATACTTTTGAGAACATAGGATGATTGTATCCATATTATATTACACTATGGTTAAATGCTTTTTATATGATTCAGTTACTCACTCGCTCTAATGCTCTACTCTGATTGAAAAAAAAATAATTCCGCTTTAAAAATGGGATGTTACAATTGCATCTCTTATTACATCATCAATATTCACTTGATTTCATAAATATTTTTTTTATATATATATTTTTTATTGTTTATATTCTTTTGTTTTTAATGCATTTAAAACTTTCCTTAAAAAAAAAAATTTTGGGGGCGTTGCCCCCGGACCCTCCTCGCTAATTGTGCCCTCCCTTCAACATTTTTCTGGGTCCGCCCCTGGAGGGGAGCCAAAATTTTGGATCACTTTACCCTTACAGCTTATGTGAAATTCTAATAAAGCCCATGATAAAAAATATTATGATAAGTAAAAGTATTATTAATAATAATATATATAAAATAAAAATATATTATTATGAAAAAAATTATTACTGTTAAAAAATAATTAACTCATACAAATTTAAGTAAAAAAATATTATTATTAAAATATTTTGAATAAATATATATTTTTATCATTAAAAATATTATTATGAAATAAAATAATATTTTTACAAATAAAAATATTATTATAAAATTGATATAAAATAAAAAATATTATAATTATAAAATATGTTAATATAATTTTAAATAAAATTATTATAATGAAAAATATATCATTTTTATTAAATTTCAAATAATATATTTTAAAAAATATATTATTTTATATTAAAAATATATTATTGTGAAATTAATTCAAAATGAGAGTATGCTATTATAAATGAAAATACTATTAAAGTTAAAAAATATATTATTATACAATTAATTTTAAAATATATTATTATATTAATTATAATAAAAAATGTCACTTTATTAATGAGATAAGATGTAAATTAAATTATACTATAAAATATAAGTAAAAAATGTAACTAAATATGTTAAGGTAGAATGATAAATTTCTATCATTTCTTGACCTACCATTCCATTTTAAACAAAACGTAAGATTATTAAAAGCCCCTCACCTCCTTCCCCATTAACCAAACTAAATAAGTAAGATCATCAACCTTTTTCTTCCATCCCCTCCCCTCGTACCAAAAGGCCCTAAGGGGTTGTTTAGTAAGAGGGGAGGGGAGGAAAATTTTTTATGAATTTGATTTTTTTAAAAAATAGAGAATTGGGTTTTAATTAATTTTTCTTATTATT
Organism: Acacia pycnantha; assembly: GCA_025563575.1. NCBI lineage: Eukaryota > Viridiplantae > Streptophyta > Magnoliopsida > Fabales > Fabaceae > Acacia > Acacia pycnantha. The sequence goes on along the minus strand of JAMWYP010000415.1, from coordinate 138,702 downwards.
TTATTTTACATCTTTTCTTTATTAAAATTTTATAACCACATTTTTCAATTTTTTTTTTTTTTAAAATCCGACTGTCAAATTTTTTTTTCTCCCCTCCTTCCCCTCTTGCCAAATAGACCTTAAGGTATAAGAACAACTTTGGAATTGAAAGGTTTTTCGCCTAAGAAAGAAGAGTGAGAAAAAATATATACATTACAATTTTGATAAGGGACAAGTTAGAAGTGACTTGATGGTAAAATTAGGATATCAAGTCATCCTACAAGTGACAAAGTTTAGTTATTTGAAACCGATTATATTAAGGGATGAAAAAATTGATAGAAATGTTAACCATAAAATTCAATATGGGTGGTTTAAAATATGCAAGCAAAATCATTGGGTTGCCTCCCAATAAGCGCTAAATTTAAAATCTGCAGCTAGACTTCTCAACACAATTGTCTAAACATATGTACCAAACACCATATTCACATTGTCTTCATTTCTTTTCAAGCACTACAAAAAAAAAAAAAAATCCTATTTTGCAACGGATTTCGGTCCGTCGTAAAAACCATGGTCGCAATTGCGACGGAAGACGAAAATTCCGTCGCAAATTTCCTAAACGATGCTCATTCATGTTAATTACCTATACTTTCTCAATCATAGACAATTTTAGAGTACAAACATTCACTGAATTTAAAGAAGGAACAACATGCACATAATTGCAAATAGATATAGGCACTTTCAAAAATTTAGAGCATCCAACAAAATCCACTTGATTCTCATCTAGAAGAGTCAAAACATCCATAGAAGAATCATGCATAACAACTGTTGAGATATCCACATCAATTTGATCATCAAAATCACAAACCTTCAATTACTCATGTGGATTAGCATCAAGCAATTCTAGAGTACCTTCAATTACTCATAGCAAATACTTCATTGACCTTAAATATAAAACAAAGTTTAATTTTTTTTATATATATTAAGAAAACAAATTAAATTACTTTAAAATATTTATATTTATGTTTTTTCTCCAAACTATTTTGTCCAACTTATAAGCAAATATATAATCTAATAATACATAAAGAACTTTTTGGACCGGATTATAAAAGATCCGGTCTTAAAAATATGACCGGTGGCACTTTCGTAAATATATAGAACACTTTTAAGACCGGACTATAAAAGATCCGGTCTTAAAAGTATGATCGGTGGCAATTTTGTAAATATATAGAACACTTTTAAGACCGGGCTATAAAATATTCGGCCTTAAAAGTATGACCAGTGGCAATTTCGTAAATATTGTGAGAAGACGCTGATCAAGTCCGAGAATGCGATGATTTATTCCTTCGCTTAATTGGAATTATATACAGATGCTAATAAGTAAATAAACCTAGGCAGTTCCTATACTTTAGGGATTACAATCAGGAATATAATTACGAAATTCATAAAACCATGATCTGCTAACTTAATTCCTAAAATCTCTCTAACATCTTAATTAAGATGATTACAATCAAGAATTTAATTACGAAATTCAAAAAATCATGATCTGCTAACTTAATTCCTAAAATCTCTCTAACAACTTAATTAAGATAATTGCACAATATAATCGTATACGCTAACTAATTAAATAAATAGAACACTTTTAAGACCGGCCACCGGTCAAATTTTGTTTTTACACTTTTAAGACCGGTTGTTTAAAACAACCGGTCTTAAAAATATACTTTTAAGATCGGTTGTTTCAAAAAACCGGTCTTAAAAGTGTTAAAAAAAAACTAAATTCGCTAAACCTGTTAAGTCCGTGAGTTTGCTTTGTCTTCTTGGTGATATAACATTTGCTTAGTTATAGATTCAACGAGTGTCCCAAGAGCCTCACGGGTAAATCCTCAGCAAGAATGTCATCCTCTTCCTCTAACCTACTCTTAATCTTCGTAAGTCATCCTAAGAGTCGCACAATCAAATCCTTGGCAACGTTGGCAGTGAGATGCTTCGAGGGTTTTGCGATGGCGTCGACTCAATCCTCGGCAACGGAAAGCATACTACTTTGAGGATTACGGACGACTGCGGCTCCTTCCTCTTCGATCTATGGGTCCTTCCACGCCGCCTTCGCATAGATCCGGTTTGAAATCAAACCGGATATCTTCTTGCTTAAGTCTGTTTATTTCCTACATTGACCGCTCCTGCTCGGATCCGGACTTCGATTTTGGTTGCTTGAAGCTTTTCTAGCACCGACAAGAGGATCTGCTCGAGATTTGGTTGCTTTAAGCTTGTGATTTTTGTAGATCTGGACTTCAAATTCGATTTTCATGGTGAATGATTTATGTTTCTTGTTATTTTTGTTTATTTTTGGACTTTGTAATCATCTTTTTTTGTTTTTCTTGTTGTTGTTGCTTCCAATCTTCTCTTGGTTCTCCGTCGTTGATGACGGAGGGACATTCAAAATGTTGCCAGATCTGGTGATTTGGGACCGATTGTTTCATTTGCGTTTTTTCTTTTTTTATTATTATTTTGAAACACTTTTAAGACCAGATGTTTAAAATGTCCGGTCTTAAAGAAATTCTTTAAGACCGATTACAAGTCCGGTCTTAATAGGGAGACTTTTAATACCGCTTGGAACAATACCTGTCGCGGGTCCGGTCCTAATATACCCGTTTTGTCCGGTCTTAAAAGCCATTTTTCCACCCGTGAGAGTATATCAAATTGACTTTTCCCTAATCCAATCACAATATCGTAAGCAAAGGGGTACAACAATCTGGGAATATAATACTACTACAACAACAATAACAACAATGCGTTATCTCACTGGTGGAGTTGGCTACATAGAACACACTACGTCACTGTGTTTTATCAAAAACCAAATATTTGGATGGATTATTGAGCAAAAGATCCAACTCTAAAACTTTATTGAGTATTCGCTTATGTCTTCCTTGACATCTTTTTAGATGATTTTATACTACTTGATCAACTCTGCTCACTGGCGCACTCAATGGACTTTTTTGAACATGCACAAACAATTTTCTACCATTTTCTTTTTTGTAGCCACCACATCAACTTGTTCGCAAATATGATTATTATGAATCTTATATTTCCTTATATGACTGCACATCCATGTTAAGAAAAAAAAAATTATGAAGGGCTTTTTCCCAATTTTACGAAGAAAAAAAAAGCAATTTGAGAATATAAAATCCGGCTGGAGTTAATAAAAAAGACCGAATAATACACAATTTTGTATTCAATAAAAGGGACTTGATGATTTTTAAATAAAGTTATGAGTTTAAATTTCACTGATGAAAAATCGCCTTTCATTTGTGCCCGTAATACTTAATTCCAATTTAAATGAATAGTACTGTAACATCCAGGGGCGGACCCAGGAATGAAAATTAGGGGGGCGAAAATTACATAATAAAACCCAGTGGAGTAAATATTTGAAATTAGGGGGAGAAAATTACAGAATTGGACCCAAAGTTTTTGAAAATTATGATTTAACCTCATAAATATTTCAATATTTTCATTGTAGTCCCTCTATGAGACTTTTTAATAGTGACTAAACTAAAAAAATTGAAACTTTTATGAGGCTAAATCATAATTCTAAAAATTTTGGGTCAGATTTTGTAATTTTAGGGGGGGCGGGGGCCACCCCTAGCCCCCCTTGATTCCACCCCTGGTAACATCCCATTTTCAAAAGCGGAATACTTTTTTTCCATTTTAAATCATCAGAGTAGAGCATCAGAGCATAAGAGTAACTGATATGTATATTCAAAATAACAACTGACGTATGTCTAACTAGTTGCCGTAGCAGTACATTAATCCGAGTGTTAAAAGTAAATAACCACAAAAAGAAATCTCCTGCCGATTCTCTAAGCATGCTGCTTGCCCTTCTCCTCCGCTCTCGGTTCTCCTGACCCTGACACTATTTTAAGAGCTGAGGTCCAATGCACCGGACCTCAGGTAACAGCTAACCTCATATTTACATATACAACATATGTATTACAAACATTCATAACATTAACAGTTCATGAGCATATAACAGATGTACCGCACGGAGCGAATGCAGATGTACCGCACGGAGTGTATGTAGATGTACCGCACGGAGCGTATGTAGTTGTACTGCACGGAGCGCATGTATCCAAAAGCACATAACAATACTCATAACATATCAACAGTACATAGACATACAGCAAAGCTATCAGCTACCGCATACAAGACTCCTAACACATATACGCATACAATAAACATCAGAGTTAGTGTTACAGTACACGAACGTACCTTCGTTGACGGAATACGGTGTGTCTGATGATCGGAACGTGATCACAGTTATCCTATAAGGATAATATCGCATTTAATTAATAATCAACATTATAACAGACGTTCTAGTAAAAAATGACCATTTTACCCCTGACTTCCCTAATCGGTGAAATTTCGCCAGAGCTTCGCTACTTTGACTCTAATCTTCCGAAATTGTGCCATATCTCTATCTCCAACATTTTTTCAAAATAAAAATCATATTTAACCTTAAAACATGATATCAAAATTATACTTGGAAGATTAAAGATTAAACTAACATCTATACTAAAACTACCGAATAAAATACTAGAACTTAAGACTAGGGACCGAAGAATTTACCCAGAGCTTTGCTACTTTTCCTCAAGCTCTTCCTTCTCTCTTCTCTCTTGAAATTTTCGAAATGTCTAAGAGGTTTTGGTGTGAGGATTTTGCAAAGAGGTTGCAAGCTATTTATAGGCAAAATTGTGCACTATTCACCACTTTTTCTTCTTGATTTCTAGCCTTTGGATTTAGGGTTTTTGCCAAGCTCCAATCTCCACCATCCAATCCACCTCCTTACCTCATTCTTCAAAACCATGATGTCATGCACATGATGTCACTTATGTGCTTTATGAGTTTTTACCGATAAAATCCCCTGCTCGGTGTTCTAATCGCGTAATCTTAACTAATCTCAATTATTCCTTAGCATAACCTTGGAGATCTAAGCTTCCTCTTGAGAAATATTTGGGTTAACAAAATTTATGGTCCCATTAAGGGTATTTCCTAACCTGCTGATCATTTTAGGACAAACGCCGTCGGTTACGGAAATGACTTCAGGTAACACCAACTTCGGGACAAAAATTCACTGATTCATAATATGTCCTGATGTTTACTACTTAGTTCAAGGATTTCAAGATAGGATTTAATTTCTATCGGTTCTCATTTATCCTATTTGCTTTTTCAACAAATATCTTCCTACTTTTCATTTTTCCTTCCAACTTGCATTTGTGTTCACACCTATACACAATTCAACATTTTTGCATTCACACACACACCCCAATTCGGTTTTCCCATATTCTTTTCCCTATTTTTTTTTTTCAATTAACTTATATTATCCTAGAAATTCTCCCATTGGTCCTTACATAATTACATGGATTTAGAATTTTAAAAATGTTAGAAATTATTGTAGCCTTTGATCTTACTTTATGGAATTCAATCTTAGCCATTGCTTAATTTTTAATTTGTCTAATTTGATTAGAAAGTTTAATTTGGGCCTTAATCCTATGATTAGCAATCTTTTAGGATTTAGGGTTTTTATACATTTAATCTCATCCATTTCTCTTAATCATCTCTAATTAATTAGCATTTACATTTATGCTAATTATTGCCATAAATCTTTAATTAGGGTTATTCATAATTAACTTCGATCATTTCCCTTGATCCATGCTTGAACAATTAGCCATTAATTATTTATTTAATCACTTACTAATTGTTGACAATTTTCTTAATTAAGATTAATCATTTTCTAACAACTATTGTACTGACATTGGTAATTTATGTACCATGTATTATTTTAAAAAGGGTTAAGGTGCAAAAATAGACAAATGCTTTTCTCAAAAGAGCGTCCAGTGGCAAATACTTTTTTTTGGCGCAAAAGTAGACACGTGGTTACAAAGTGGAGCAAAATTAGCGTTTGACCGTTAGTTGACTTTTTCTGAACTGAAAATGATGACGTGGAAGATGACGTGTATAGAAATGTTTTATAAATTACAGTTCAACCCGGATGCATTTCAAAAAAATTCACTTTAGTCCCTCTACAAACTTTTACAATTTTCATTTAAGTCCCTGGTCAAAATTTGCATTTTGACCAGCGCCTTCTTCTTCTTCCCGACGAATAGCCTCTCTCTCTCGCCATGAGAGGTGAACCAGATGAGAATCATACCCAGGACGAGAACCAAATCGAAGCCCCAAATCGAAACCATACCCATACCCATACCCATACCCAGACGAGAATCGCGACTCCGTGGCATGGATTCGAAGAAGATGAACTCAAAGAAACAAATCACAAAGCCATACCCATACCCAGAATCTCAAATCAGAAACAAATCAGAAACTCAACGCAAAATTGATTTTGGAATCCCATTCAGAACTCAAAGAAAGATGATACAGAGGAATCGATTTTGGAAGGAAATAATCGCGCAAAATAATCCCATCCTAGAAATTGCATGATCCCAAAACGTTAGCCCTCGTTTTCCGGTAGAAATAATCGCGCGAAAGAAACAGAGGAAATCGATTTCATCGTCACAATACCATTCTCTCCCTCTCCCACTTCCTGCTTTCGAAAACTCCCTATCTTCACGGGGAGGAAAATACTTACAAAGTCGAGAAGAGAAAATGAAAATTTCCTTCAAAATTGCATCTACCCAACTCCAATCATGAATCATTCAACAAATATTGTTCAAGAAAAAGAGATAAAAGGAAAAACCAAATGCGGCGACATCTCTTCCGAATTCAATATAGGGAAAGACGATAATGGCGACGAGCAAGCGAGATGACAGAATCGACTCCGCAACAACCACGCCTTTGACACGATCTTAGCGTCGAAGAAGCCACATGACCCTAGGTGGAAAACCGAGGTGAGGGAAGTCAAGATCTGCGCAAGATGAAGAGTGGGTGAGAGAGCGATGGAGAAGGAAAAGAAGATTTTGAGGGAGGGCTTGGATCGTCGTCGCCGTTGTTGGTGGAGAAAGAGGGAAGACGAAGACGAAGAAGGAGAAAGGGAAAAGGAAAGAGGGAAGACGAGGAAGGAGAAAGGGAAAAGGAAAAGAGTCAGAGAGGAAGAGGGAGGGGGCATACACGTGGCAGGGGAAGAGAGAGAAGGAGTAACACATGGCAGTATTTTAATGGAGAAGTCAGATCCCACTGCCACGTCAGCGTCAGATAACAGTCAACTAACGGTCAAACGCTAATTTTGCTCCACTTTGTAACCACGTGTCTACTTTTGCGCCAAAAAAAAGTATTTGCCACTGGACGCTCTTTTGAGAAAAGCATTTGTCTATTTTTGCACCTTAACCCTTTTAAAAATCATGGGGCAACTTATGGTCCCCAAAATAATATTAAATTTTGCCTCATTATTTTTCAAGGAAAATAATCCCATAAATTACCTAAATTAGAGACAACATACTTTCTAATTTTTAATAAATATTTAATTACCTCTTAGGATTTATCATAATATTATCAGGGTATTTTATAACCTACAACTGCATTTAGGGTTTTTTGGCACTTTATCCCTTTTAATTTCAAGAGAAATTACCCTAGAATAATAAGATAAATACTCTACAAAATTTGAGACTACATATTCACCTATTTCTAATAAGTATTATTTACTAAATTATGATGCTTATCATAAGTGAGATTTTTAGGGTATTACAAGTACTCAATAACCATCAATCAAATGGTTTTTCTTAAAAAATAAATAAATAAACAATACATAAATACATAACTTTTAGGTTGCAACTACACCATTGGAAACCCTAGGAAAAATAATACTAGCTATTTTGTTATGAGTATATTATTTCTTTGAAAGTTTACACAAAAATATTTTCTTATTCAGGCTTTCACATCCAAGATTAAGCCCTCTTAGGTTTATATATGCCATGTAACACCCCAAATTCCATACCACTTATTGTTTAGGAAAACATAGTCTTAGAAAAAAAAAACAACAGAGTTTGAGGTGCTACATCAGAGTAATGCGGAAACGGAGAGCATGCACTAATGTTTGAACAATTAGTAATTGATATAAAATGCCAGGCATAAGCTGGTTAACTTAAAAATATCCCGAAGGAATATTCATGTGATACAATAATCCAAAACTTGTATAATTACAATTCTTATGTGGTAACTATACATTCTTAAATCAAGCCTTAACTAGACTTGTAGCAATGAGTCTAACTCAGTTAATCAAACATATTGGCCAGGACGGATGTTAGTCTAGTGGAAGCCTCCCCATCTTTCACGGCAACTTATGACTGAACCACAAGACCAACCCTTCCTTAGACACCAAACGTTTTGGAGTAACTTTATCACATTCATGCCAGAAACTATGCTCCTTTTGTCCTTCTTTAGACTCTTGTCTTGACTGGTGCCTCTTCACGGCTCCGTCCATCCGTGCCTCTCCACAACTTCATCCATTGGTGCCTCCTCAGGTCCAGGTTCCTTTCCTGAACTTTTAGTCAAGGCTAAGATTCAACCGAAATTGAACCCCAGGTAACAGTTAACCTCTAAAGCATATATAACAATATATGAAAAATATTCATTACATATCAGCATTAACCATACATAGCACACAACAGATGTAAGGTTACAACAATACATAGCACACAAAAAATGTAATGTCAACAGCACAACAATACATAGCACACATCAAATGTAATGTTTGCAACGTTTGCACTAACCAGTGCCACGTCGGCCCCTCGTGTCTTTGGCGCTAGGAAAACAATACTACGACGTTATCAAGACTATAACCCGCATACAGCTGAATGTATATAAACTGTGACCTAAGACCGAGTCTTAGCCACTCTATGAATAATCTATCACATATAAGCATACAAGATATAGACGATTAAGGTTACCAGTACGTGAACGTATCTTTCACCATGTAATTACCAAAACGCCCGTCCTTTGAATCCAACTCTAGACTTGATCTCGGATATCCTATACATTATTGTCAGATTATTTCCTTTTCCATAACTTTTATTGTAATATCCTATTTTCAAAAGCAGTATAAATTTTTTTTTTCATCAGAGTAGAGCATCGGAGCAATAGAGTAACTGATACATATATTCAAAATGCCGTAAGTCTGGCTAATTACAGGAATGGTACATTATCAGAGTGCTTTCAAATAACAACAAAAGTGTCTCCCTGACGATTCCCACGCTGTGGCAACAAAAGATAGTCTTCAGCTGGGTCTCTGTGCGGCCTGCTTGCCTTTCTCCTCTGTTCTCGGTCCTCCCGACCCTGAAGCTATATTAAGTGCTGAGGTCCAATGCATACAGACCCTAGGTAACAGTTAACCTCATATTTACATATACAGTGTATGGACTACGGACGTTCATAACATTAATAGCATATGAGCCCAACAAAAGATATATCACACACACAACCAATGCAGATGTATTGCTCCCAGCATAAACACACACAACCAATGCAGACGTATCGCTCCCAGCATACAGACATATCGCTCCCAGCATTACAGATGCATTGCTCCCAGCTTGCATACAGTTACACTCTAACATCTATATGCACTCAAACAACATAACAACTATACACACACCATATATATAGTACATATATGCATAACATAAACATCAGCGTTAGTGTTACAGTACGCGAACGTACCTTCGTTGACGGAATTTTGCGAGGGAAAAATGTTCCCTCGCAAAATATATGATTTTTGTGAGGGAAATTTTACTTCCCTCGCAAAAATTAGTAAATTTTACGAGGGAAGAAACGTTCCCTCGCAAAATTAGTAATTTTGCGAGGGAACGTTAGTTAGTTCCCTCGCAAAAACAAATTCCCCCATTTGCTGCGGAAAAAAAAAATCTCACGCAAAATTCAAAAAAAAATCGCCACTAATAAAAAAGTTATCTCTCGGCGGCTTAGCCAAATCCCTAATTCCTCTGACTTTCGTTCATCTCGTTCCTCTATCGCTCTTTCTTGCCGCCACAGTTCGTCCGTCGCTGTCTTTCCGTTCACCGGCGTCTCCTCTTCTCCATCGCCCCCGTCACCATCCATTCCCTTCACGCTCTTCATGCTGCGAGAGAGAGAGAGAAGATCAGAGAAGATGACTATGGGAGTTGGAATTTCTGTGGCCGATGGCAACTTGATGGTGTTGGGGAAGAAGGTCCTCAATCGGGTTTCCCAAAATGTTGTCGTCAATCCCTCCTGAAGAAGGTTGAAATTGTTGATTCCAAAGTTTGAAGAGATTAGGGACAGCAAAGAGGCGTCACCGAAGAGACCTTGAAAGCTTTGATTTCCTTCCGGGAGATTTAGAATCGGCCAAACAACTTCTCAGATTCGGGAGCGAAGGAAGCAGGATTTATATGGTGTGTGAGTATTATTCGATTCGTCTTAAATCTCTTTGCGTTTTTTTCTTCCCCTTTTTAATTCCTTGCTTGGTAAATTGTTCTTCCATGCGATTTCATTATCAGTGGTTTGATTTTTGGATATATTGATCTTTTGGTGATGCTATTTGTAAGTGATATTGAGAAAGCAATTGCGGGCTCACTTGCTTTATTAATTTATACGGCACTCTGAATTGATTTTGTTTTAGGCTTTTCCGTAAAATTTCAAAACGCAGTCAATTGAGCGCAAAGTATGGGTTGTTGATTTATGATCCTTTTGTATTTTAGTCTTTCTTAATTAGTTGAACAGCATTTGCACAGTTAAAAACAAAAAATTAGCTGAACAAAATAAATTTAGATTCAATGGTTAGTTGTTCTGGGTAGAACTGAAAATATCTGTTGCTAATACTTGGTGCAAATTTGAAATTCGAGAAAGAAGACTGCTATTGATGTCTAACATTTCACTCACTAGATACAGTTTATAATTGATGATGATTCCTTTTTCCATGTAGAAACTGCATTTACTATAAATCTATGTTCAAATTCTTGCTCTTTTATGCTTATCTAGGTTTGCAATATATGCTTGTGTTTGTGTTTTTGTGTGTACATATATGTTTGTGCGTGTATATATATATTATGAGAGTTAGAAGAGAAAGGTATTAGAAGAGAAAAACCAGAAGACTTGGTAATGGCCTTAGCGGAGCCAAAGGTATGAGTTATTTGGTTTCTTCTTCTTGCTTTTGGAGTTTTCATTCGATATTTATATGCTTCAGTTCATTGATGTTTAAGTCTTCTTATGGTATGATTATTCCATGCTAAAAGTAATGCTTGACATATTCTATGTTCATCCTTTATATTTTAGGCGATGCTATCATACAAAAGCTTCTTCTTTGGGAAAATTCATTAAAGGAAGATGCTCGGCAAGACTGTTAATCATCTGCAGATATCGTATGCATCTTTATTTTGTCTTTACTTGGTTGTTTCATCTGCATTTATGACAGGAAAATAAAGTTATCTACTATGCATATTCATATAGCAAAACAAAAGGGAATGACTCTGTTTGTCCTCTCACTTTATATCTTTGTGACTCTTATGCCTCATTTCTGAGTTCTAAGGGACGTCATTTGATTTTGAGAAGAGGCTATCTACCAAATCTATATCATGCATCCTCGCCTTTAAGTAAGTGTCTTTTGTTGTACTAAACATTGAAAGAATGAATGCATGCCACACAAGGTGAAAATATTGAAATGGATATTTTGCAATTGGGATGTAGTGTGTCTGTTTGTTAGAGGGATGGATTTGTCTAGTGGTAGAAAATCCAGAATTAGAAATTCATAAAGTCTTGGTGTTTATATCTAGCGTTTGACATTGACATATCTTTCGTTCCACCTTGAGCTTTTGTAGACTAGAATGGAGGTGGAAAAAAAAATCTTGTGAAGAAAAGTAGAAAGACAATAGTAAATAGCTTCTCTTATTTTTAACTTGATAGGACTTTGTACTATACTGAGATTTATGATTACATAAGAGATTGGTTTCTGCTGCAGAACACAACTGTCAATCAGAGGATGAATGAGATAACACATCTGCCTATATTCCCTAATTATGTAATTAATTGTTTACATATGCTCTGCTTTAAGATACATCTTTCGTGTGTTTTCTCCTTTGTGCTTTAAACAAAGAGTTAACTATAATCACTGATTGTCTGTCCCTAGAATTGCCTTTTCAGGCCCCTTTTGCCAAAGAGTATTGCTGACATTGGAGGAAAAGCATGTACCTTATGACTTGAAGTTGGTGGATCTGAAACACAAGCCTGAATGGTGATCTTCTGGTCCATATCTTTTGATACTTTTCCAATCATCAGAACTTTATATTAGCTGTTTTCATAAATCTGAATCACTTAAGAGAACAGAATAAATCTGAATCACTTACAGAGAACAAAGTGTTTTGGTAACCACTTTGATAGTTGCTTTATGTTCCTTGTACTGGTATGAGTTCTTAAAAATCAACCTAGAGGGTAAAGTTCCTGTGAAAAACCTTGATGAGAAGTGGGTTTCAGATGTTATCACACAAGCATTGGAAGAGAAGTTTCCTAGCCCACCATTGGGAACCCCACCTGAAAAGGCATCAGTGTATGTTTGATTATTTTGGTGGTATAGTCATCTTTCTTATAGTCATCATTGTATGTTTGAATCAATATAGGTTCTGATAATTTGATGGTATAGTCATCTTTCTTATAGTCATCACCTGAAAATTTTATTTGATTTTATAGGTTCTGATAGTGGCTAGCAGTGCTTTGAAGGAGAAGACACAGGCTAGTTGATATTGTAGTTAGTAGATTTATCTTATTTCAAACTACTCTGTCATGCACTGGTCTTCGTTAACTGGGAATTTGTCTGAGATCATCAATTTTTCAGGACATGTAGCACCCACTTGCACGTTTTGATATCATGCAAATGTAAATTATGAGGTCAAGTTTTCTGATAGATAAAATGTCAGTGCTCATTCATTAGTGATAATTTGCATGGCATTTCAGGCATTAACGTGATGGCAGAAGTGGATGACCGTGGTGGTGATGACAATATTGGTGATCAAAACAGTTTTTTTAGTAGTGCATGTTTTTACCTCGTCAGGCATCTTTCAATACAATGAGTCTTAAAAACAATAATAGGAATTTCATTTCCTACTTTCTAGATCTAACTAATAGTTATACTAAGAACTACTAAACAAAAGACTAGAACCTAAAAGCTAAGGACTGAAGAACTTACCCAGAACCTTGCTACTCCTTCTCCAAAGCTCCTCCTTCTCACTAACTTCTCTCTAGATTTCAAATTGCTTCTTGAATTGGTGAGATTTGAAGTGAAGGGAAGGTGCCTATTTATAGGAAAAGCTTATGGATTTCAACCTTTGGATCATCTTTTGCATCAACGGTTAGGATGAGGCATATGTGACCTCATGAGAATCACCCAATTTCCCTTTCTCTTTACCACAAATTTTGTTCCCTCTCTCTCTCTTCCCTATCCTCTTCCATTTTCATGATGAAATCTTATCTCTTTAGGATTTCCTCTTACCGATTAATTCCCCTGCTTAGTGTTCTAATTGTATGTGCTTATAAATCTCAAATTCTTTTAGAGGTAAACTTTGAAGTTTATGTAGCCTTTTGAGAAGTATTTGGAACAACAAGGATTATGGTCTAATTAGGGGTTTTTACTAGCGTTTTTGTCATTTTAGGATTAACCCCGACAGTTACGGAAATGACTTCAGAGATAACCTACTTCGGGCTAAAAATACACTTATTTATAATAAGTCCTTATGTTTGATCTTTAGTTCACATATTTCAGTGCACCATTTATTTTCTATTGGTTCTCATTTGAATTGATCCTAATAGCTTTTCCACACAAAATATCTTTACTCTTTCTCCTTTTTGCTAGGTGCCCATGCTTCCACATCACTCCACACATATCACACACTCACAAATTCTCTAAAAAAAAGTCCCCCACCCCCCACTTTTGCTCTTCATTTTATTTATTTAATTAATCTTATATTACTTAATTAATCTTATATTATTTAAAAGAAAATTCTCTCATTGGTTGTCTTCATTTCACTTGGATTCCACTTTATGGAATCAAATTATGGCCTTGGATTCAACTTTATTACTTCTAATCCAAACCCTTGATTTATGTTGACTTGTCAAAGTTGGTTAATAAGATTGTCTAGTGTCTTAATCCTATGCTTAGTAATCCTTTGTTGGTCAATTAGGCTTTAGGGATTTTATGTATTTAATCTTATGCATTTCTTAATCATGCCTAATTAATTAGCAATTATCTTTATGCTAATCTTGGCCATTGGTTGTAACACCCCAAATTCCATACCACTTATTGTATAAAAAGACGTAGTTTTAAAAGATAAACAACAGAGTTTGAGGTGCTACATCAGAGTACTGCGGAAACGGAGAGCAATGTACTAACAAATGAACAATGAGTAACTGAAATAAAATACCCCGACATATGATGATGCCAGGCGTATGCTGGTATAAATTGAAAATCCCGAAGGAGTATTCATGTGATACAATATACAGAGCTTTGTACAATTACATTTTTCAAAAAATAACTATACAATTTAAACCAAGCCTTGACTAGACTTGGGGCAATGAACCTAATTTCATTGAACTTGAGCAAGGAATGGCCAAGTAAGTGTCTATCATGGGGGCCTCACCGAGTTCACGGTGACTAATTGGTTGACCCACATAGACTAGCCTTGCCTTCGGCACCAAACTATTCGAAATAACTTTATTAGATCCATACCTGAAAATAGGCTCTGATAATCTCTGATAACTTCTTCTGGCTTCTGCCTTGACCGGTACATTATTACGACTCTGCCCCTTGGTTCCTCTTTATGGCTCCATCTATCGGTACCCTCTCTGATCTTGATCCTTCCCTGTACTATTCATTCAAGACTGAGGTCCAATGCCCATCGGACCTCAGGTAACGGTTAACCTTATGCTCGAATAAGACATTATATGGATGACAGATATTCATGACATAACAGCAGCATATCACTACATAAGCACAGAGCAGATGCATGATCAATACAATGACAGAACATAAGCACAGAGCAGTATGTAAAGTCCCTCTAACATGTCTGCACATAACCAGTGCCACGATGTACGGTTGTGTCCTCAGCGCTAGGAAAACTCAAACGGCATTATTATGACTATAACCCGTGTAAAGCTGTGTATATAATCGGTGACCCTAAACAGAGCCTTAGTCTATGAACGTATCTATCACATATATGTATATGAGCAGCACAGAGTTAGTGTTACAGTACGCTAACGTACCTTCGTTGACGATAGTCTGTACTTTTGACAGAAAACTGTACATTTGACAGCGGTACGTCTAACAGCGGTACGACAGCGGTACGAGATTACAGATATCCTATAAGGATAATATCACATTTATTAACATTTGACATCATAACAGCCATTTTAGGTACAAATTACCATTTTTCCCCTATTCCCCTAATCGCCTAAATTTCGCCAGAGCTTCGCTACTTTGCCTCTAATCTTCCAAAATTTTGACATATCTCCTTTTCCAACATATTTTTGAAATAAATATCATATTTATCCCTAAAACATGATATCTAAACTAATTTGGAAGATTAAAGACTAATCTAGCATTTCCACTATAACTACCGAAAGAACTACTAAAACTTAAGACTAAGGACCGAAGAACTTACCCAGGGCTTCGCTACAACTTTCTCCAGACTCCTCCTTCTCTCTAACCTCTCTCTATATTTCAAAAATTGCTCTTGAATTTGTGAGAAATGAAGTGAAGAGGTGAAGCCTATTTATAGAAAAATAGTGTGGCCAACTTGGTAATTTTCCCTTCAATATTGACCATGGAAATTAGGGTTTTTTTGTGAGCTTCATTCTCCTCCCCACAATGTGTGTGCCGACCTCCCCCCTTGTTTTTTTTCCAAAAATTGCATCATCATGATGATGTCACCCATGTGCTTTATGAGCTTCTACCGATAAAATCCCCTGTTCGGTGTTCTAATCGCGTAATCTTACAAAATCTCAAAAATTCATTGATGTCACCTTGGAGATCTATTCTTTCTCTTGAGAAATATGTGATTTAATAAAATTTACGATTCCATTCAGGGTATTTCGAAGCCTGCCAAACATTTTCGGACAAACGCCGTCGGTTACGGAAATGACTTCCGGTAACACCAACTTCTGGACAAAAATCCACTGATTCATAATATGTCCAGTTGTTTTCCACTTGATCCAAGGATTTCAGGGTAGAATTTAATTTCTATCGGTTCTCATGATTGGGTATTTTTCAACTGTTTCTTTTCTCTCTATCTTTATGGGTATAATTAATATGGGTAAAATTGTCACAATTTCATTTATTACATGAAACTGGACTTATAAATAGGACCACATTTTTATGGTCAAACTGGACTTATAAATAAGATTAGAGTGATATGTGTGTGTGTGTGTGTGTGTGGGGAGAGAGAGAGCGATAGACACACACACAAACATGTATGCATGTATGCATGTATGTATGTATGTATGTATGTATGTATGTATGTATGTATGTATGTATGTATGTATGTATGTATGTATGTATGTATGTATTTTAAGTTTGTGGGTGCACAATTAGTGGTGGATTTGGGGGTTTAGGGGCAGAGCCCCCGAAATTTTTTTTAAGAATGTTTTTAAATGCATTGAAAAACAAAAAAAATATAAATAATAAAAGAAAAGAAAACTTTAACTTAACATAGAAAAATAATAATCAAGAATCAACTAACATTTACATCATAACAGAAGTTAGCATGCATCAGAAATTTTTAATTGTCTTTTTCTGCCTTTTTCCTTATTATTTGATTTTTTTTGTTTTTTTGATACATGTCCTTATCCACTGATGCCCGCAAGTCCAGATCTGCCTGCTTGCCTTATTATTTGATTTTTTTTTGATACATGTCCTTATCCAAGTCCAGATCTGCCTGCTTGAAGCCCACAAGTCCATGCCCAAAAAATAATTAGAAGAGTTGCCTGCTGGTTCGAACAGGGGACCTTATGGGTGTGAGAGTGAGGTAATAACCACTACACCACCCACACAATTGTTATTAGACCCCTTCAAAAAATATATATATTCTAAGACTTTGTGTG
The DNA here is from genome assembly GCA_025563575.1 of Acacia pycnantha. Lineage (NCBI taxonomy): Eukaryota > Viridiplantae > Streptophyta > Magnoliopsida > Fabales > Fabaceae > Acacia > Acacia pycnantha. Next base: position 121,674 of record JAMWYP010000415.1, on the reverse strand, counting down.
TGCACTTGCCCACACAGAAACAAGTGTGGGTCCGCCACTGTGTATGTATGTATGTATGGATGCATGCATGCATGCATGCATGCATGCATGCATGCATGTATGTATGTATGCATGTATGCATGCATGCATGTATGTATGTATGCATGTATGTATGTATGCATGTATGTATGTATGTATGTATGTATGTATGTATGTATGTATGTATGTATGTATGTATGTATGTATGTATGTATGTATGTATGTATGTATGTATGTATGTATGTATGTATGTATGTATGTATGTATGTATGTATGTATGTATGTATGTATGTATGTATGTATGTATGTATGTATGTATGTATGTATGTATGTATGTATGTATGTATGTATGTATGTATGTATGTATGTATGTATGTATGTATGTATGTATGTATGTATGTATGTATGTATGTATGTATGTATGTATATGGATGGATGGATGCATGCATGCATGCATGCATGCATGCATGTATGTATGGATGGATGCATGCATGCATGCATGCATGCATGCATGCATGCATGCATGTATGTATGCATGTATGTATGTATGCATGTATGTATGTATGTATGTATGTATGTATGAGTAGAGAGAGAGAGAGAGAGAGAACATTATTCCGAACGTCTAACATAAACCTAACTACATAAACAGAAGAAGTCTTCAGCTGGGTCTCTATGAGGGCTGCTTGCCTTTATCCTCGGTCCTCCAGACCCTGATGCTATGTTAAGAGCTGAGGTCCAATGCACCGGACCTCAGGTAACGATTAACCTCATGTTTACATATAGAACATATGGATTACAGTATAACATAAACAGAAAATATGCACCAAACCAATGCAAATGTACCGCACGGAGCGAATGCAGATGTACCGCACGGAGCGTAAGTAGATGTACCGCACACAGCGAATGCTGATGTACTGCACGGAGTGAATATTCCCTTACAGATATGTCACCCCCATAGTGAATGTACCCCGAAAGCATATAAACACTTCAATAGATCATCAACCACATATACGCATGCTATACCCATAACACATATACCCATACAATAACCATCAGAGTTAGTGTTACAGTACGCGAACGTACCTTCATTGACGGAATTTCTGTACGACTGTTGATCAGAGCGTAATCATAGATATCCTATAAGGATAATAACGTTTCTATTAATGATTGACATCATAACAGTCATTTTAGTCATAAATGACCATTTTACCCCTGACTTTACTAATCGTGATTTGCTTGAACCGTTACTTTGACTCTAATCTTCCAAAATTTTTCCATATCTCCTTCTCCAACATATTTTCGAAATAAATACAATATTTAACCCTAAAACATGATATCTAAAATATATTGAAAGATTAAAGATCAAACTAACATGAAAGCAGGAATATCACCAAGAGGGGGGTGAATTGGGGATATTAAATTTTCTTGCAGAATGAGCAGATATAGTAAGGAAAGAAGAGAGGTAAAGAACACAGAGCAATTTATCCTGGTTCGGTCCAAATCCTTGACCTACATCAAGTCCCCAGACACTCTCTGGGATTTCACTAACTCACAATTAAATGATTACACACTCTGTAACTCTCGGAGCAATCCTCTCTCTAGATTACACTCCCCCTTTCAAGTTGTAATCAATTAACCCAATCTCAAAGTCCCAATACTTTGAGATTCTCACAAAGGAATAATAACAGAAAAACTAGCTCTCTGTAAGAGTGAATAAATATGAGCACTGTAGAAACGACAAAGTACAAAATGAAGTAGAAATAGTTTTGAACACTCGTAAGAATTTACGTGTATGCGTTGTGCATTACGAGTTGTTCAAGTCTTCAAGTATTTATACTGGTTGGAGTGGGACGACCGTTGCAGACGCACTGGAATTTAAACTGAGTGGAGGCCATAGTCATTTGAGAGCTTTTCTGTGAAACTTCTGCTATTTGGAGCGTCTTTGTCGAATGTCTTAATATTTTAGAGTGATACCCATGATCTTCGTTTGGTGGATGGTTGTACTTAGTCATAGTCACGTTTGCAGAAGATAGATGCTTCTTGTCTGCCTTGAAGAACGAATGAGTGATATTCCAGATTGTCACGCAATTGCATCTATCAAAGATATATTAAAATACTGCATTGCCCATGACGTTTCTTAATGATCTTTGAAACATATCCTGTTTTTCTGAAATCTTATGAACAAACTTGTTAAAAGTAGGTGTGTAAATACATGATAGTTGCTAGGAAGAAACATAAATGATTCTTGGATGCATTCGGATTAGTGATGAAAATAATCCAAAACAGTATGTATTAACTCGAGCTAGGTTCATTACGGGCTCGAGTCAATTCCTTAAAGAAATTGTATACCTGTTATTAGAAGAAGGTTTTTAACTCGAGGTAAGGAAATTCTAGGCTCGATTCAGTCGACTCGAGGTTGACATTCATTAGGCTCGAGTTAGACAGATAAAGATAATGAACATAATAGTACCTGAGACTCGAGGCTTAATTTAACCAGGCTCGAGTTGATAGACTCGAGGTACCAATATTGCAACCTCGAGGCAACTTGTTCTTTCTGAAGAGAATAGTAAGGTAGTTTGCCTCGGGTTAACACATATGAGTAGAGTTAACAGTGGAGTTCTCTGCCTCGAGGCACTTCGACAACTGGCTCGAGTTAAACGTCTGTTTATAATATCCTGCTGGCTCGAGGTACAGAAAACATTGGCTCGAGTCAAGAGACTCGAGGCGGCACTTGGTCTGGCTCGAGGCAAAGTCTTGTCTTCTGGTAATATAGAGAACTTTAGCTCGAGGTACTGAGGACACTGGCTCAAGTTAAGTGGCTATTTATAACGTGCTGCTGGCTCGAGGTAACGTTCTGTCAGCCTCGAGTTAATTGGATATTTCCTTTCAGTTATAGCTGTATTCTCCTCGAGGCATTGAGAACTTTGGCTCGAGTTATTAGACTCGAGGTAATATTTGGGTAGCCTCGAGTTAATGTGACAGTAAATCAGTTTCTTCTGTTATCTACTAATCTGTTATCTTGTAAAATTATTTTGCTATCAAAACTTGATTAATACAATGTTCAACTTACATCATCATCAAAACACAAGAGAGAACTAACATTCTCCCCCTTTTTGATGATGACAAAAACTTGTGTGAGAAGCCAAAATAATTTTAGTCTTTTGAGAAATTTCAACAAGATAAACTCAGCTTGATTATAAGAAACTAGAGAAGTACAAAATAGATATCAGCAAGCAATGGAAATATATCAATGCATACAAACAGCTTTCAAGACAAATATCAATGATTGTAACTTGACAAAATATATTCTCTTTGCTTCACACAGAGCCACTCTCCCCCTTTGGCATCCATCAAAAAGAGGGGTCTCACAGAGGTGGTTGCTGGTACTGAGATGAAAAGGGGTGAGAGGAGTTGGGAAAAGGTAGAGGTGAGTATGGAATGATGGAAGGAATGAGAGAAGGTGAAAGGGAAGAATCTAGGTCATCATCACCAAATAATTCTGCTGTAGAAGCGCCAGAATAAGCAATGTTGATAGGAGAAGTGGAGGTTGGAGGAGCGGGGACAATAACAGAAGCAGAAGGAGCGGGAGAAGAGGGAATAGGTGAGGAGTGAATAGGAGAGGATGTGAAGGCAAACGATGGAGAAGGAGATGATTGTAGAGAGGATTTGAGGATCAAAGAGGGGATGACCTTGTCAGGTTTGGCAACACCACTTGGCTGAGAGATGAGCTTGTCGACCTTGGTGATGAGGGTCCAGAGTGTGTCATGTATGTTACTGATGGCTGAGCCATGATCAGCCAGATGACCATTGAAGTTGTCAACATCTTCCTTCAAGGAGCCAACGTCTTCTTGTAATTGTTCTTGGGTCTCTTCTATCTTTGTGACCCCTTTGACTAGTTTTCCAATCTCAAATTCCAATTTGACAGATAATGAGTTCTGAGCAACCATAGAGATGTGTAATGGGTCCAAGCTGTCTGATATAGCTTTTTCGACAATGGTTTTGATATGAGCTCCCATAGTGAAGGGACCAGGTTGAGAAGTTTATTCAGGATCGTGCTCATGAGGGTCAGATGCAGGGGCTCTTGGTTTGGAAGTTCTGGATCTAGCAGGGGCTGGAGTCCTAGACTAGCCTGAACCTTCTTTGAAGTTGATTTTCATGAGGTTGAGGATGTGTTGCCCAAATTCTTCTGGTTTCCTTGGTATTTCATCTCTTTCTAAATACCATATTTTCTCATGAAACAAAATGAGAGATACCAGGCTAGGAAATGGAATAGGAGAGTTTTTCTTGGAGTGCAGGGTATACTTTTTCATTTCATTAAAAATCCAGTGCCCAAGATTGTGAGGAACTTTGGCCACAGTGGAGGTGAACATGGTATAGTCTCGTTGGGTGAAATGGGTGAAGTTTTTGCCTTTTTGAACAAAATTTCTTGAGTAGATATACCACAAGGCACGGTAATGAGGAGGCATGTGAACGGGAGGAAAGGAAAGGGTACCTATAGGCTTATTTATGGGTTCATCTGGTCGAAGGATTTTGAAAATTTGTTCATTGTCATAATGCAGGTCAGGGACAGGTGGTAGATCAGAGATTTGTAACAGGTAGTTGAGGTAATCAATGGTAATGGTAATTCTTTTTCCTCTCACAATGGTATATATTCTTTCCTCAACTATGTGGTTATGTTTGTCCAAGAGAGTATTCACAGTCATGTTGAAATAAAAGACTCTAACTAGAGTTGGACTGTATGAGGCATGAATGTCTAGAAATGAAGCATAGTCTTTGAACCAAGGAACCAAGTCCAGATTGCAATCAGTTTTGAGCTTATCAAGATTTACAGATACCACAGGGCAGAAGTTCCTATGAGCAAAGTTCTTAGTAAATTTCTTCCCATCCTCAGAGGAAAATAAAATGCGATTGCATGCAAAGTCTACAGGAGGTTGGTCTGTGGGAATTTGATAAATGGAAACAAGAGAAGGTATCTCTAATACCTTTGAATTAGATTGATGAATTGAATCTTTGGATGCTAACCCAGAAGCTTTTGAGGTAGAAACTGAGGCTTTTGATACTGACACAGATGCTACTTTGCCTCGTGAAGTGCCCCGAAACTCAGATGAAGCAATGGTAATCTTCTTCTTGGATGATTTGGAAGGTGAGGCAATCACAGCTTCCTTTTGTTTCTGGGTGAGGGCCTTCCAGTCAAGGGGTTGTGGTGGAGGAATTTCTGGTGGTTCTTCAATTTTCAGCTTCTGGGACTTCCTCTGATCTTCTTCAAACGATACTTTAGGACGATATCGTTTAGGTTGCATTTTTGTTCATTGAGGTCGACTACTCTGGAAGGGGAGACTGATTCAGATGCAATGAAGTTTGGGTCGTGGTCTAAGGATTTGGATTTGGATGCGCCATTTTTGGAAAGATTTTTGCCGTGTCTTCCAAAATAAACCAAGTTCGTAATTAATTTGCAGAATTAGGGAACCTGGGTCGTTTCCCAACGAATTTGCAGCGGGCTTGTTCAATAACAATAGTGAAACAGAATGATAAAATGGGGGTTTGGTTTAACAGAATAGAACAAAACGAAATAACATAATCAAAGTGCAATAAACAGAGTCAAGCGAATCAAATAAACAGAGGCAGATTAAAGATGATCAACCCAACGAATTGATTCCGAAACCTCCATCATTGAACGAAAATATAACTAACCCACGTTTGGTTCCGATGAATCGAAATCTCTCGCATTCATCCGGAGATTCCCCGCCTAGACGATCGCCTAGAATCTGTATGGGACAGTGGCGTCTCACCGTGCAATCGCACAAAGAACACTTTAACCTAGTCCGAACTAAGTCCTTGGGATGAACCAAACCCGAATATTAAATCTAATATTCGAACTATTTCAATCGAATCCGATAAGATGAAAACATAATCGAGTAGTTACCGATTGAAGCACGAGTTCTCTGGATGAATCATGGAATCCTCATCGTTGGGTTAATCACAAGAGTTTAGCCGATCATGGCAGGGAAAATCGAAGAACGAGCGAAGAACACGAAGAACGCGCGAAGAACATGAAGAAGCAGATGAGAGAAAATGAAAACTTGTATTTTGATCCACTCTAATGTTAAAAACGTGAATGAATATGTTTGTGGCAGCTGTCATGCTTAAAAATAACCTAAAACGAAATGGGCTCTCATAGTTTTAGCCCAAAACAGAAATAAAATAAAATGGACTTAAATTACAAAATTCGGGTCCAAAATAAATCCAGAATTGTACATCCGACTTTGGCTCCAAAATTGACCTCTTTCTTGACCGAATTTGCTCTTGATGTCTTCATAACAATTGTAGCTCTCTGAATCATCTGAAATATGAGACAAAAATGAGGCAAATCCGATGTCTGGTTCAAGAGTTATGGTAGAAATAGTGAAGCAACACAAAACTGGAATTTTATTATTAAAAATAGCTAAAATGCAATAAAAGGCCCAAGGCCCAAATAAACATAAGAGCCATTATTTATTAGTTAAAGGGTCCTAAATTATTATTCAAGAGACAAAAATAAGTGTATAAAATATTCAATTATCAAGGAGTTTTTGTTTTAGGAGCCATTTGGAATTAGGGTTACGGATTGAGACTCACAGCGGAGAGAAGGAAGGAGAGAGAGGCGAGAAAGAAAGGAACTGAATAGAGAAATGAAGACAAGAGGCAGAGTGGGGATAGTGAAGCGTCAGAGAAAGAAAAACAGGAGATATATTTATAAAGGTATTTAACCCGAGGTACCAACTCGAGCTAACACTAACCTGGATAACTCGAGGCTCGCTCCATGGCTCGAGCCAATAACTGCTCTATATTCTTCTAACTCTCTGTTCGCAGTTGACTCGAGGCACGCTTCTGGACTCGAGGCAATAAGTGTTCTATTTTCGTCTAACTTTCTGTTTGGCTTTGACTTGAGGTGCGCTTTGGAACTCGAGGCAATAAGTGCTCTATATTCGTCTAACTCTCTGCTTAGCTTTGACTCGAGGCGGGCTTCTGAATTCGAGGTAATAAGTGCTTGACATTCGTCTAACTCTCTGTCCGCCGTTGACTCGAGGCGATTAGCTTCCTAGGTTCTTCGTTCCTATCGTTGTGTGGCTCGAGTTGCTATCTTTGTTCCCTCGAGCCAACCACACTCAAATTATCACATCCTTGCAAAAATAAAGTCTAGATACTCCGATGCTTAAATTAGTTTAGATTGATCATCAAAACACAAATAATAACATTTAGATAACATTACTTACAGTTCATTGGGATTTACCATTCCCAATTCTCTTATGATGAAGTTGAACTGTTCTTTGGCTAAGGGCTTTGTGAAAATGTCATCGAGTTGTAAGTGTGTTGGGATGAACATGACTTTGACATCTTTCTTTTGAACATGATCTCTGATGAAGTGATGTCTTACATCAATATGCTTGGTTCTTGTATGTTGCACTGTATTCTTTGCTAAGCTTATTGTGCTTGTGTTGTCACAAAGAATTGGCATTTCTTTGAGATGGACCCCCAAGTCAGATAATTGTTGTTTTAGCCAAAGGACTTGAGCACAACAACTTGAGGCAGCAACATACTCAGCTTCAGTGGAAGATACAGCTACTATGGTTTGTTTCTTGCTAAACCATGAAACAAGTGAGCCTCCAAAGAACTCACATTGCCCACTTGTGCTTTTTCTGTCAGTTTTGTATCCTGCATGGTCAGAATCTGAATAAGCTACCAAGAACTCTTGCTGACCTTTTGGAAACCATAATCCAAGCTCCTTAGTATCTGATAGGTAACGAAAGATCCTCTTAACATGTTCAGCATGCGACTCTTTAGGAGCGGATTGGAATCTTGCGCACATTCCCACACTAAACTGAATGTCAGGGCGGGTTGCTGTAAGGTAGAGCAATGATCCAATCATTCCTCTATATTTTGTAATATTGAAGTCCTTGCCCTTTTCTTCATCAGCGTCCAGAGATGCTGTTGAGCTCATTGGAGTGTCAGCACCATTGCAATGTTCTAAACCAAACTTCTTAAGTAGATCACGAAGGTACTTGGTTTAAGAAATAAAGATTCCATCCTTTCTTTGTTTGATTTACAAACCAAGAAAATAGTTCAACTCTCCCATCATTGACATCTAAAATTCATTCTGCATTATCTTTGAAAATTCTTCACACAAACTATCATTAGTAGCACCAAAGATAATATCATCAACATATATTTGTACCACCAGAATTTCATTTAACTTGTTGGTTTTAATGAATAATGTTGTATCCGCCTTACCTCTAGTAAAACCTTGATCTAACAAAAATTTACTAAGCCTTTCATACCAAGCTCTAGGAGCCTGTTTGAGACCATATAAGGCTTTCTTTAATCGATACACATGGTCTGGATGATGTTCATTTTCAAAACTGGGAGGTTGCTCAACATAAACTTCTTCTTGAATAAAATCATTAAGAAAAGCACTTTTGACATCCATTTGATAGAGTTTGAATCCCTTAACACACACAAAGGCTAGAAGAACCCTTATGGCCTCCAATCTAGCTACTGGACCAAAGGTTTCTTCATAGTCAATTCCTTCTTCTTGATTGTAACCTTTAGCCACTAATCTAGCTTTGTTACGACCAATGATTATAGATTCATCTCGTTTGTTCTTGAATACCCATTTGGGGCCAATGATCGGATGGTCCTTAGGCCTAGGTGCCAAATCCCAAACTTGATTCCTATCAAACTGGTGTAACTCCTCTTGCATTGCTATCACCCAATCATTGTCTGAGAGGGCTTCATCAATTTTAGAGGGTTCAATTTGAGAAATAAAAGCAGAAAAGGTTACTTCATTTAAGGTGCTTTTTCTTGTCCTTACTCCTTGGTTTACATCACTTATCACTTGATCTAAGGGATGATTCCTAATGAACTTCCAAGCTTTAGGTTGTGATGATTCAGAATTTTCACAATCATTTTGGGAATTAGGTTCAAAAACATTTTCAGAATACTCAATTGAAGCAGGAGTAGTTTTCAAAAAGAACTGATTTTTGAAAACATTTTCTTCGTCATCATCCAGAGCCACTTCAGTTTTAGATTCACAAAATACAACATGCATAGATTCTTCAACAACACGGGTACGAGTATTAAAGACTCTATAGGCTTTACTTCTGTTAGAATAACCTAAAAATATGCCTTCATCAGATTTGGAATCAAACTTACCAAGATTGTCCTTATCGTTATTATGTATGAAGCACTTACAGCCGAAGATGTGCAGATGAGACAAATTTGATTTTCTTCCTTTGTAGAGCTCATAAGGTGTTTTATTCAACTTCTTTCTCACATAGGCTCGGTTTGATATATAACTGGCCGTGCTCATCGCATCTGCCCAAAAGACTTGTGACGTTTGATTTTCGTTCAACATAGCACGGGCCATTTCAGTAAGTACACAATTCTTTCTTTCAACCACACCATTCTGTTGTGGTGTTCTTGGAGCTGAGAAGTTGTGGTCAATTCCATGAGCATCACAGAATTCTTGAAAAGCTTGATTTTCAAACTCTCCTCCATGATCAGTTCGAATAGCTGAAACGCATGTACCTTTCTCATTTTGCACTTTCTTAGCAAACACAACAAACATATCAAAAGTTTCATCCTTTGAAGATAAGAAAATAGTCCAAGTGAATCGAGAGAAGTCATCAACAATAACTAGAGTATATAGGTTTCCACCAAGACTCTTAACTCTAGCTGGACCAATTAAATCCATATGAAGTAGTTAGGGGTGGAAAAAGGCCAGGCCAGGCCAGGCTTCGCCCTTAACAGGCCTGGCCTGTTAAGCAACAAAGTGGCCTGAGCCTGGCCTGTGGCCTGTTACAGGCCTTTTTTTCGGCCTGAGCCTGGCTAGGCCTGTGGCCTGTTAAGGCCTGTTTTTCCTTTCCATCTCAATTCAATTTAGCAATATGATTCAATATGTTGTTTTTTGCACAGGAATCATATTGTTTTTTTCCCCAGAATTTTAAACTAGAATTTCATAGGAAAAAGTCACAAAAACAAATCCATATCAGTTAAGCAGCAACAGGCCGAACAAGACAAGAGGACAGACACAATAAAGAAATAGGTAACTCGAGCCTCATAGTCGTCTATGGAGCAGACAATATTACATTTACAGGTTGTAATTCAAGGCATCAGTCTTATCTTCAATACAACTATGATCCTCTAATCAAAGTATAAAACAATTGGGTTAAGAAATACAAAATCAGAAGCTCACAGAGTCACAAGTCATTTCGTTCCAAGGAAAACAAAACAGATTAAGAAAATCAGATGCTAAGGATGAGAAAAGAAAGAAACAGACAAAATCGGGAGCTCACCGTTTGAACAAAAAGCAGCGAGATCGATCCCAGTACAACGTTTCAAGCTAATCATCATTTATGATGGATGGGCTCCGATTTTTGACCAAGGAAGCACAGAACTGAGATGCAGCTAAAGGAAATGGAGATAAAGGGTTTCAAAACCCTAAACCCCCAAATTGGTAAAAGTGAAAGCTGGTCCAAGCCATTATGACAGTTAGAGCGACGGTTGACGAGAGGAGTGAGTGCGGCGAGCTCTGACGAACACTGAACCAGCAGAAGCGACCGAGGGGATCGACGAGCTGAGTCTGAGACGTGCCATGGTGAGAGTGACGAGCAGAAAATCGAAATGGAACTTAGGTTTATTTTGAAAGAAGAAACACGGGGGTCAAAACTTAAGACATTATTTTGAAATTGGGGCTTACACTTGATAGAGAGGCGGATGAGGTGACGACAGTGACGACTGGCGACGGTGAGGCCGATGGTGAGATTGGGGATTTAGGGTTAAGCAAACCCAAGTCATTCGACGGAGGCGGAAATGAGAGATGGAAAACTTGCTTTTTTTTGTTTTAATTCCTTTCCCTGCTCATGTTAATGTAGACTGGGTTAATTAAAAAAACATATTTACCATTTTACCCCTCTTAACAGGCCGGCCTGTCAGGCTTTACAGGCCTATTTGTAGGCCTGGGCCTGGCCTGTTAAGCCAAACAGGCCTTAAAAAAGGCCTAGGCCTGGCCTGTTAGCCTGACAGGCCAGGCCTGTTCAGGCCGGAAACAGGCCAGGCCACAGGCCCCTGGCCTGTTTCCACCCCTAGAAGTAGTTGAAGAGGCCGATTTGTAGAAATTTCAAATTTTTTTAAAAGATGATTTAGTTTGTTTACCCTTTTGACAAGCATCACAAATCATGTTATTTTTAAATCGTAGTCTAGGTAGGCCAATAACTAAATCTTTTCTTAACAACTTGTCCAATTGAAGCATGTTGACATGATCTAGACGCTTATGCCATAGCCAACTCTCGTCCAAGTTGCTAACAAAACATTTTTCTGAAGTAATTTTAGGTAAATCTAATGTATAGCAATTACCTTCTCTAGGAGCTTTAAACAATACCTTGAGTTTACCTTTATCGATTGGAAGATCTATCATCTTTATTAACGATGAGACACTCTTCTGAATCAAAGATGATCCAATTGTTCTTGTCAGCACTTTGACTCATACTTAGAAGGTTGTGGTTGAGGCCTTCTACCAAATAGACATATTTGATCATAGGTCCATCTTTTGTACCAATCTCACCTATTCCAGTGATTTTTCCTGATTGGTTGCCTCCAAAAGTGACTTTACCACCTTCTTTTGATCTCATTGCAACAAATTTAGTTTGATCCCCTGTCATATGTCTGGAGCATCCACTGTCAATGTACCACTTGTTTAGTCTTGATGCTTTCAAACAAACCTGCAAATAAAAAAGGATTAAGTTTTAGGTACCCATCTTTTCTTGGGTCCTTTGGGGTTAGTTTGGGCCATAGGAACATAGATTCCTTTTGGCACCCATTGATAATTGCCAACAGGTTTATTTCTTCTATTCTTTTTGTGAAAACAGGAAGAGGTACTGTGCCCCTTTCGGTTGCAGTAATTACAGTGAGCAAAAGGATTTGAAATGTGAACTGTTTTCTGAAAGTAGTTCAAATAAGATTTCTTCTTTCCTTTCTTTTTGTCAAACACATGATTATATCCTATGCCTGATCGATCATTAGTAAACCTTTGATCTTTCAAAATAACATTTAGCATTTCACTACCTTTAGTGAATTTCTCAAGAGTTTTTGTAAGATACATATTCTTTTTCTCAAGATTAAGACATTCATCACAGATGATATTTTTAGGAAAGGAAAAATTTTCTACTTGCTGTTCAAGAGTTGTATTCTTCTTTTTCAAAGCAGAATATTTTTCAGCAAGTTTTCCAAATCATCTTGAACAAGATTGTACTCAGCAAACAATTCATCATAAGTAGGTTTTGCATCATTATTAGGACAGACAGAATTTTCACAGTTTGAAACTGAAAGTGAATTTTTTGTTTGTTGTTTAAGCAGTTTGTTTTTCTTCCTAGTAGTAATGAGTTCTCTTGCAATCTTTTTGAATTCAGAATGTAAATCATTGTATTCAGAAAGTAACTCATCATAAGTGGGTTCAGGATCAAATACCTCTTTTTCATTTTCTCCTTGTTCTTCTTCTGCGACCAAGCAGACATTGGCAATTTCTTCTTCATCCTCATCTTCTTCTTCGTCTGAAGAGCTGTCTCCCCATATGGCAGACACATAGGCTTTTTTTCTGAATCGATTGAATTTCTTCTTCTTTTCTTTGTCTTTCAACTGTGGGCATTCTGATTTGAAGTGTCCTGGTTTCTCACATTCATAACAGATGACTTGAACTTTATCACTTTTATTGCTTGAACTTCCTTTCTGGAATCTATTTCTGAAGCCTTGATCATTTTTCTAGAATTTCTTGAATCTTCGTACGAACATGGCCATTTCCTCATCATCCTCATCATCTTCTGTTTTGACATCTTTTTCTTTTACAGAGTTCAGAGCAATACCTTTGCTTTTGCTGTTGTTAGCCTCGTCCAAGTCCTTTTTGAATTTTAGCTTACTCTCGTATTCAGACAGGCTTCCGAACAGAGCTGCAACTGAAACCATTGACTCTACACGGGCCTCTTCTATTGCTGTTACTTTAGCTTCCCAATCTTTTGTCAAAACATTGAGAATTTTTCTGACCTGAGGACCTTGATCATATGTCTTGCCCAAGGCTGCTAGTTGATTAGTTAGATGTGTGCAGCGAGTTGGAACTCATGATGGTCTCTCCTACTCATTCGTAATAAATCATACTCAACGGTTAGAGTATTGATGCGATTTTCTTTGATCCAGTTCCTTCATATGCTATTTCTAAAGCCTTCCACATCTCTTTGTAGACAAATTGCATATCCTGGCAACGGTTCCTTTTGACCGAGAGCACTTTGCAAAGATCAATACCGCCTCATCAGTTGAGAGTGATATTTTTCATGTCAGTCTCATTGAACTCAGCTTCTGTTTTGGGAGTGGCGATTCCTCCTTCAATCTTTGTAGGAACGTAGTCTCCTTTTTCAATTACTTGCCAGAGTCCATACTCAGAAGCTAGTACGAACACTTTGAACTTTGCTTTCCAGAATGAGTAATGTTCTCCGTTGAATCCTGGAGGTCGATTGATTGAAGCACCGTCAGGCAATATTCCTTCCATGATCTTATCTCGGGATGTTAAGCCTAACTGATACAACCAGGCTCTGATACCAAATGAAAGCCGGAATATTACCAAGAGGGGGGGTGAATTGGGGATATTAAATTTTCTTGCAGAATGAGCAGATATAGTAAGGAAAGAAGAGAGGTAAAGAACACAGAGCAATTTATCCTGGTTCGGTCCAAATCCTTGACCTACATCCAGTCCCCAGACACTCTCTAGGATTTCACTAACTCACAATCAAATGATTACACACTCTGTAACTCTCGGAGCAATCCTCTCTCTAGATTACACTCCCCCTTACAAGTTGTAATCAATTAACCCAATCTCAAAGTCCCAATACTTTGAGATTCTCACAAAGGAATAATAACAGAAAAACTAGCTCTCTGTAAGAGTGAATAAATATGAGCACTGAAGAACAACAAAGTACCAAATGAAGTAGAAATAGTTTTGAACACTCGTAAGAATTTCTGTGTATGCGTTTTCTGTTCTGAGTTGTTCAAGTCTTCAAGTATTTATACTGGTTGGAGTGGGACGACCGTTGCAGACGCACTGGAATTTAAACTGAGTGGAGGCCATAGTCATTTGAGAGCTTTTATGTGAAACTTCTGCTATTTGGAGCGTCTTTGTCGAATGTCTTAATATTTTAGAGTGATACCCATGATCTTCGTTTGGTGGATGGTTGTACTTAGTCATAATCACGTTTGCAGAAGATAGATGCTTCTTGTCTGCCTTGAAGAACGAATGAGTGATATTCCAGATTGTCACGCAATTGCTTCTATCAAAGATATATTAAAATACTGCATTGCCCATGACGTTTCTTAATGATACTGAAACATATCCTGTTTTTCTGAAATCTTATGAACAAACTTGTTAAAAGTAGGTGTGTAAATACATGATAGTTGCTAGGAAGAAACATAAATGATTCTTGGATGCATTCGGATTAGTGATGAAAATAATCCAAAAACAGAGACTGTATTAACTCGAGCTAGGTTCATTACGGGCTCGAGTCAATTCCTTAAAGAAATTGTATACCTGTTATTAGAAGAAGGTTTTTAACTCGAGGTAAGGAAATTCTAGGCTCGAGTCAGTCGACTCGAGGTTGAGATTCAGCAGGCTCGAGTTAGACAGATAAAGATAATGAACATAATAGTACCTGAGACTCGAGGCTTAATTTAACCAGGCTCGAGTTGATAGACTCGAGGTACCAATATTGCAACCTCGAGGCAACTTGTTCTTCCAAGAGAATAGTAATGGTAGTTTGCCCTAAGTTAGGACACATGAGTAGAGTTATCAAAGGAGTTCTCTCGCCTCGAGGCACTTCGACAAACGGCTCGAGTTAAACGTCCGTTTATAATATCCCGCCGGCTCGAGGTACGAAAACATTGGCTCGAGTCAAGAGGCTCGAGGCGCACCGTCCGGCTCGAGGCAAAGTCTTGTCTTCTGACCATAGAGAACTTTAGCTCGAGGTACCGAGGACACCGGCTCGGTTGCTATTTATAACGTGTCAGCTGCCGAGGTAACGTCCGTCGCTCGAGTTAATTGGATATTTCCTCGCTATAGGCCGATTATCCTCGAGGCATGAGAACTTTGGCTCGAGTTATTAGACTCGAGGTAATATTTGGGTAGCCTCGAGTTAATGTGACGGTAAATCAGTTTCTTCTGTTATCTTGTAAAATTATTTTGCTATCAAAACTTGATTAATACAATGTTCAACTTACATCATCATCAAAACACAAGAGAGAACTAACATAACATTCCTACTATAACTACCGAACGAAAACCAGAACTTAAGACTAGAGACCAAAGAAATTACCCAGAACTTCGCTACTCCTTTCTCCAAAGCTCCTCCTTCTCTCTAAACTCTCTCTAATTTTGAAATTACTAAGGCAATTTGGTGTGAGAAACTCAAATGGATGAAGGGCCTATTTATAGGCAAAGTTTGCTACTATTCACAGCTTTCCATCCTTCAATTCTAGCCTTTGGATCTAAACTTGTACAAAAGGCTTCATATCCACCTCCCATGGGTGTTGGCCGACCTCCCCCCTCCATCATCCTTCAAAATGTGATGTCATCAAGGTGATGTCACTCCCTTGCTTTATGGATTCAACCGATAAAGTTCCCTGTTCGGTGTTCTAATCGCGTAATATTAGAAAATCTCAAAAATTCAGCGACGTAGTCTTGGAGGTCTATTCTTTCTCTTGAGAAATATTTGGGTTAACAAAATTTATGATCCCATTAAGGGTATTTCCTAGCTTGCTGATCATTTTAGGACAAACCCCGTCGGTTACGGAAATGACTTCGGCTATAACCAACTTCGGGGCAAAAATTCACTGATTCATAATATGTCCAGTTGTTCATTACTTAGTTCAAGGATTTCAAGATAGGATTTAATTTCTATCGGTTCTCATTTATCATATTTGTTTTTTCCACAAATATCTTCTTTTCATGATATTAACTCAAATTGCATTCATACTTGACATATCTTTTTCTCTTCTATTTCTTTCCCATTTTCGAAATTCATGGTGGTTTTTTGACAAAAGATGTTACTCTTTAATTCAATTATCTTATATTATTCCATAGTTAATTAAAGTAATTATCCCATTGGTCAATAATCTCCAATTAGGGTTTGCACTCAATTAACCTTGGATTTCTACTTGACTCATGCTTAAACAATTAACCAATAATTATTTATTTAATCACTTACTAATTGTTGACAATTTTCTTAATTAGGATTAACCATTTTCTCACAACTATTATACTGACATTGGTATTTTATGTCCCATGCATTATATTAAAAATCATGGGGCAACTTATGTTCCCGAAAATAATATTAAATTTTGCCTCATTATTTTCCAAGGAAAATAATCCCAAAAATTATCTAAATTAGAGACAACATACTTTCCTATTTTTAATAAATATTTAATTGCCTCTTAGGATTTATCATATTATTCTCAGGGTATTTTATGACCCACAAACTCACTTAGGGATTTTTAGCTCTTTATTCACTCTAATTTCAATAGGAATTGCCCTAGAAAATAAGATAATTATATCTCAAGGTTTGAGACCACATATTCACCTATTTCCAATAGGTTTTATTTACCAATTTATGATATTTATCATAAATACGTTTTTTAGGGTATTACATATGGAGCATAAATGGCCAAAGTAAACCCAAAAGTTGTGAGAAAATACTTAATCCAATTTAAGAAAATTTCCAACTATTAGTAGATAATTAAATCTTCATTAAATTGAATTAATTAACATGTTTTAAAGGCACAAATAGGGATATATGACCCTAATTAGAAACAGTGGCCAAGATTAGCAAAAAGATAATTGCTAATTGATTAGGCATGATTAATAAATGTATAAGATTAATTACATAAAATCCCTAAAGCCTAATTGATTAACAATGGATGTATTAAGCATAGGATTAGGACACTAATCAAGCTTGTTAATTAACTTTGACAAGTCAACTAAAATCAAGGGCTAGGATTAAACCTCATAAAGCTAGATCTAAAGGTTAGAATTCAATCATAAAGAAGAATCCTAGTGAAACCCTAACAACCAATGGGATAAGTTCTTTCTAAACTAATATAAATTAATTAAAATGAGAACCGATAGAAAATAAATGGTGAACTGAAATATGTGAACTAAAGATCAAATATAAGGACTTATTATGAACAAGTGTATTTTTAGCTCAGAGTAGGTTATCTCCGAAGTCATTTCCGTAACTTTCGGGATTTATCCTAAAATGACCAAAAGGCTAGTAAAAAACCCCAAATTGAACCATAATTCTTGTTATTTTAAGTGCTTTTCGAGAGACTACATAAACTTCAAACTTTATCTCTAAAAGTATTTGTGATATATATAAAGCACATGCAAATTGAAAACAATGGAAGAGTGTTTGGCCAATAAAGCAAAAGACATGGACCAGATGAGGCCAACAAGGCTTGTTTGAAAAGTAAAGAGATGAGAGAGAGGAGAGTGGGAGGTTTTTTTTGATTGAGTGGTGAGGATGAGAGCTTCAATTTTACCTTAGATCCGACGGTCGAGAATCAAGCAGAAGAAGTTCAAAGGAACTACCAAAATGTCATAGCATTTTCCTATAAATAGGACCTTCATTCCATTTCAAATCCTCACACCAAATTCGAAATCTAGAGAGAGGTTAGTGAGAAGGAAGAGCTTCGGGGAAGGAGGAGCAGAGTTCATGGGGTAAGTTCTTCTGTCCCTTAGCTTTTAGGTTCTAGTCTTTTGTTTAGTAGTTCTTAGTATAAATGCTAGTTAGATCTAGGGAGTAGGAAACTTAATTCCTATTCTTGTTTTTAAGCCTCATTGCATTGAAAGATGCCTGACGAGGTAAAAATATGGTAGGGAGTAAGTTTCTGAAAGTCAAGAGTCGGAGTAGCGAAGCTCTGGCGAAATTTTATCGGGTAGCGATTTTCTGAGGTCAGGGGTAAAATAGTCATTTGTGACTAAAATATCTATTAGGATATGAATTATGAATTAATAAATACTATTTTATCCTTATAGGAGATCTGTGATTGCGATCCGACTGACAGACGTACCGTGTTCATCAACGAAGGTACGGACGCATACTGTAACACTGACTCTGATGCTTATAGTATGCTTATATATGATGTGGATACTTTCATAAAGCCATGAACGAGACTCTGTCCTGGACATGCACTGTGACTAAGTTTATGGGGCTTAGATTACTATTTACAGCTTTACACGGGTTATAGTCATAATAATACCGATAAGTTTTCCTAGCGCTGAGGGCACGACATGCCATCGTGGCACGGAGGTGCAGACTAATTAACTTTACATCTGATTGTACTGTTATTAATTGATCATACATCTGATTGGCTTGATCATTGCTGTAATATTAGAAATATCTGCTATACATATATTGTTTATATAAGCATGAGGTTAACCGTTACCTGGGGTCCGATAAGTATTGGACCTCAGCTCTTACTATAGCATTAGGGTCCGGGGAACCAAGGACGGAAGATAAGAGTAAGCAGAGTAATAAACAGTACACGTGAAGACCCAATCGAAGATATTTAAGATATGTACCAACAAATATATCGTTCTTTATGAACAGACAGCTACGCCACAGTTAATGTTGTATCAGTTACTCAATACTTTATTTGTTCCGATGCTCTACTCTGATGAAAAAAAAAAATTTCGCTTTTGAAAATTGGGATGTTATAGATAGACACACACATAAACATACATGCTTATACTCTATTTTATGGGGTAAAAAGGTTTTAGTTGAATTTGGATTAGAAATATGCGAGATGAATAATACGCTTCCCCTATCGATAATTATGGGCACATGACATGATTAGGAATGATTTGCTTAAGCAAACAGTCCCACCAATATTTTTTTTATAAGAGCCTAAAATTTGAATTATCTTGGTTCTTTTTATAACAATCTAACAATAGTTGTTTGAAGATTTAATGAGTTTTATCTATTTCTACCCTTCATTTATGATATGTGTTGCATTAATTAAGAGTTTGGTGATACTTAAATTTTCTTTCTTTCTCTACTTGGCCTCATAAATAATGACCTACTTGAAAAACAAAGTTTATTTTAAACATACTTATTCGTCCCTGACAATTATGGGTACATGTCATGATTAAGAATGATTTGTTTAAAATAACACTCCCTCCAATCCTTTTTATAAGAACCTAAAATTTAAATTGTCTTAATCCTTTTTTGTAATACCCGAAATTTGAATTAGGGAATTTAAGGGCCAAAGTGCCAAAATGACGAAAATGCCCCTAAGGGACATAAATGACTTAGAAAAATTATGGAAAATACCCTTGTAAATTATAAAATAATGCATGAGGCATGGAAATTCTAATGTTAAAGCAAAAGTTTGAAGATAAAGGAGTGTCTTAATTAAGAAAATTATCAACAAGTGATAATAAAGTAATTAAGTAATATTGAGCTAATTACTTAAGCCTGAGCAAAGAAAATTATGAAATAATTATGTAAAGCTCAAAAATTAGTGATAAATGGCTAAAAATTAGCATAAATATATTGGTTAATTAATTGGAAAATTTGAAGGAAAAAGGATGAGTTTAGGTATTTTTAAGCCTAAATGCAAGAATGGACCAATAGGAAAATTTTGTAAAAATTATGTGAAAATAATTATTTAATTAATTAAATAATTAATTAAATAATTAATAAAAAAATATAATAAATAAAAAAAAAACGAAAATAAAAATGGGCAGAAAAAAAAAAAAAGAGAAAAAAAAATGGATAACTTAGTTGGTAAGTTTGTATTATTATTATATTATATAATTAATTAGAGTTATATTATTTTATAATATAATTAATTGTAGTGAATAGTAATGGAATAAATAGGAAACGGATCCTATCTAGAGATCTAGGAATGGGATTTCCAAAGTCAGGGAAAAATAATGATCAGTGGAATTTTGTCTTCCGTTATACTCTTCCGGGAGAAAATTCCGAAGTCGTTGGTGCATTTCCTAATAAAACAAAATAGGGAAAAATGCACATAGGTATATTTTTGGATATAAGGAAAATAAATTCTAACTCAACATCTAGGCATGAGTTTGAATTTATTTTGACATATTTGGAATCAGTGAATTATTTCTAAGAGATTGATATCTCCGAAAACGAATTCCGACACCGACGCGTTCGGACACGTTTTCGAGGAACTTCAACTGGACTCGTTGGAGACCTATATGGAATCAAAATTTAGGTTAACTTGGACATTTCTACTAAGTGAGAACTTGTCTTCAAAGTTGTAAATCCATAATTTTGTGAATTCTCCGAAATCACGCAAATCGGGTACCGATCGGGGAAAATGGGTTTTTTATAACCCAAATTGCCAAACAAGGCCCTTGTTTTTTTTTCCTATAAATACCCCCCCTCCTTCATAATTCTCACACCTTTTCTTCCTTCTCTTGGCCGAAATTTTTGGTTGAGAAAGAAGAGAAAGGAGCTCTGGGGGAATTGTGCAGCAAAGAATTGTCCTGAAAGTCTTCAACGGTAAGTCTTTCGGTCTTTAGTTTTTAGTTTAGTAGTTAGTAGAATTGTTAGTTAGATTTAGAAAGTAGGTGACAAGATTCCTACAAATGTTTTAGAGCCTTGTTTGCGTTGAAAAATATGCAGAGGTGTAAACATAGTAGGGATCGAGTCGCCGAAAAGTTGTAGTTTTTATAGCTCTTTTAAAGGTTAGGGGTAGTAATAGCCTTTAAATTTTGAGTATGATTGGGTATCATATGGGAGGGCTATTTTAGTCTTTATTTTCGAAAATCATAAATGCGTCGAAGTTCGCGAAATTTTGGGAAGAAAATAGCCTATGTAGCTAAGCGCCGCGAAATTCCGCCAAGTAGGGGTATAGGGGCAAAATGGTAATTTTTACCTAAAATGCCGCTTATTGTGTCAAATCACTAATGAAAGTGATATTACTCTTATAGGACGTCGAAATCCTAATTTGTCGCCGTTACGTCCAACGTGCCGTCTGACAAACCACTGCTTTTCCGTCAAGGTACGCTTCCGCCTTAAACATTTACGTACATCAACGAAGGTACGTTCGCAGATCGGTAACCTTAACACTTGTGTTTATAGTATGCATATATGTGATGATATGTTGTGTGAATAGTTTGGTGCCGAAGGCAAGGCTAGTCTATGTGGGTAAGCCATTGAGTCGCCGCTAACCCGGCGAGGCCCCCATGGTAGACACTTACCTGGCCATTCTGCTCGCTTAATGGATGTACGTTCGCGCATCGTAACACTAATCTAGTGCTGCTCATATGCATATATGTGATAGGTACATTCACGGATAGAGGCTCTGTCTAGGGTCACCGACTCTGGATGGAGGCTCGTCTAGGGCCACCGACTCTGATAGGGATTCTCATTAAGTGCCACCGTTCCTGATAGAGATTCTATTTGGGGTCACCACTTTGGATAGAGATTCTATTAAGAGTCACCAAACGGATAGAGATTCCGATTAGGTCACCACTTATATGTACGCTTCTTTGCTTATATGATCTGTCATCATGAATCATACAACCTGTTTTATACTCTTGTGTTGTTGTGTCAGCCGCTATGTCATGAATACCGCCATCCGTATACCGTTTTATTTGAGCATAAGGTTAATTGCTACCCGAGATTCAATTCGATAAATTGAATCTCAGCTATAGCTTCAGGGTCAGGAGGACCACGGATCGGAGATCGAGGCAAGCTACACGAGTAAGCTCATAGTTGGAGGGCATGTAGCACGAGTGAGCTCTGAGACGGAGTTGTCACTTTATCGTTTTACGTAATTACCTATGAGAACAATAGGATGCTGTATCAACACTGTATTACACTGGTTATCATTTTAATGGGAATCGCTTACTTTACGCTCCAAGGCTCTACTCTGATTTTTTTAAAAAAAAAAAAATTCCGCTTAGAAAATGGGATGTTACACTTTATGGTATCAGAGCAGTTCTTTCTGGCAAGTATTTAACTATGTTACCACGAACGCTTTGGTGCCGAAGGCAAGGCTAGTTTACGTGGGTGTGCCAATCAGTCGCCGTATAAGTCGGTGAGGCCCTCATGGTAGACACTTACCTGGCCAACTGCTCGGATAACGGAGTTAGGTTCTTAAGCCTTTTGACTTTGAGCACTTTTTGAAAATGAGTACTGATACGACCCTGGTGTAATATGTAGTGATAACGGAAAAGAAAATTTGTATACCCTCTATCCCGTAATAATGAGACGTAACGCCGTAGATCCGTAATTCCAGAGACGGCGGAACGAAGACGAAACCCTGATATTTCTGATGACCCCAAACCGAAATATGATTGTGACCCAGTAGGCTACCCTGAGTCATTGACTAGAATGCCTTTAGAGTCGAGAAACCTGTTGGCTCGATCATTCATCCGATGACAACAACGTGGGATATACGAAATAACCACCGGTCATAAACCACTGGGTGATGTAATATACGTTAGTATGTACATTACATCTAATATGAAAACATATATATGTTTTGATGCCATGTGTTGTGTTATTTTCTGACACTTGTCCGTTATTTGATATAAAGGAAAAGTTAAAACATGGCCATCATAAGAGGTGCCGGTGCACCAAGAGGTAGGGGCCGAGGCAGAGGCCGAGGTCGAGGCGAGGCAGGCACCTCAAAGGGACGTAATACCCGAGCAAAATGCTATACCAAACCAAATGAACAGAACGAAGTACAAGAACCGAGGAGAACTCTCCAAGAGCAGAGGGCTCTCATTGATGCTCGTTAGCAAGACAACATCAACAGGATGAGGAAGCCCAAAGACAATTGGACGCACGTCAACACGAAGAGGAAGAGCATAACAATGAAGAAGAGGAAGAGGAGGAGGACAATGACAATCAAAGTGAGGAAGACCATGAGGAAAATGCTGAGGAATCTGATAGATCACAATCACCTCCACGACGAGGAAGAAAGGAGAAGAATACCCAGGAGAAATTTCTAGAGAAATTTCATGACCAATACTTTCCTCCTTCTTGCAAATGAATAAGGAGTCGGAACTTCTCCACATCCGACGAGATATGAGGAATCTTTCGACGAGTACTATGCTCGATTCACTAATCTCTCCCGATACTCCCACACCCGAGGAAGGGCAACGATGAAAGAAGTATGGTGAACATACCGATTGACGGCTAAAATATGAAATCGGTGAAAGACTTATGTCCCAACGATTCCCGAATTTGACAAGCGCGGTGGAAACTTGTCGGATGATCGAGCGTAATCAAAGGATTCCGAGATCCGTAAACTTCAACAACAACAATAGTAATACAGACGTGGTAGTTTTAGCAACGGAAACTCCTCACGAAAAGGAAGGTGCCTTGGGACAACTCCAAAGTGGTGGAAACAAGAGGCCACCCAAACCGAACAACAAAACTATACCAAGTCGGCGAATCTCAATCTTGTCCAAAGTGTAAGAAGTACCATCCAGAGTCAATCTGCGATGGGAAACGAATCTGTTATGTATGTCGAAGCCGGACACATCACTTGGAATTGCCCCGAGAAGGCCGCCGAGACAAGACTACGTAACTCGTGACGAATCTTTGCGCTAACCAATATGGAGGCCGGCGAATCCTCGTGAAAGGACCGAGATACTATCGAATAGTACAAGTCCATGTTGGTTGTGAACCGACTCGGTGTTAGACCAATCGATTTCTTTTGATACTTGTACGGATCCTTTTGGGATGCATACTTATGTGGTAGCTACACCATTAGGTGTAAGCTTTTAGTTTGTAAAGCATGTTTTGAACCAAGTTGTGGGTTAATATAAATCTTCTTACTACTTCATAGCGTCAATAACATTCTCAATGGTGTTAAGCTAACAAAGGATGTAGAAAGTAAGTAACAAGCGGATAGAGGCTCGTTTAAGGTCACCGACTCTGATGGAAGCTCGTCTAGGGGCACCGACTCTGATAGAGATTCTCGTTAGGAGTCACCGAGATACATTCACGGTTAGAGACTCGTTCAGTGGTTACCAATTATACATAGCGGATAGAGACATCGTTTAGGGTCACCAATTATACATGCCGCTCTACACTTAAGTTGCTCAACGGAATTGCCGAGCAGAAATTTTCTAGACCGTATATGATCAATCACATTTCATAGTTTGAACAAGACAAAAAGGAACGTTAGAGTCTTTTGGTGATTGTGATGATCGTATATCCTTCAAAGCCGGTGTCAATAAAGCACCTCAAGGGCGAATGTATAGTTTGCATTACGTGAGATCATTTCGTGAGATCATTTCTGACAAATAAAGCGAAGATCCGACGCGTATAGTCCGAGATCAGGATAGTACAAAGTTTAGTGGGTAGAATACAAATTTCGAGGACGAAATTTTGTTTAACGGGGGGAGAAATGTAATACCCCGAAATTTGAATTAGGGAATTTAAGGGCCAAAGTGCCAAAATGACGAAAATGCCCCTAAGGGACATAAATGACTTAGAAAAATTATGGAAAATACCCTTGTAAATTATAAAATAATGCATGAGGCATGGAAATTCTAATGTTAAAGCAAAAGTTTGAAGATAAAGGAGTGTCTTAATTAAGAAAATTATCAACAAGTGATAATAAAGTAATTAAGTAATATTGAGCTAATTACTTAAGCTCGAGCAAAGAAAATTATGAAATAATTATGTAAAGCTCAAAAATTAGTGATAAATGGCTAAAAATTAGCATAAATATATTGGTTAATTAATTGGAAAATTTGAAGGAAAAAGGATGAGTTTAGGTATTTTTAAGCCTAAATGCAAGAATGGACCAATAGGAAAATTTTGTAAAAATTATGTGAAAATAATTATTTAATTAATTAAATAATTAATTAAATAATTAATAAAAAAATATAATAAATAAAAAAAAAACGAAAATAAAAATGGGCAGAAAAAAAAAAAAAAAAAAAAAATGGATAACTTAGTTGGTAAGTTTGTATTATTATTATATTATATAATTAATTAGAGTTATATTATTTTATAATATAATTAATTGTAGTGAATAGTAATGGAATAAATAGGAAACGGATCCTATCTAGAGATCTAGGAATGGGATTTCCAAAGTCGGGAAAAATAATGATCAGTGGAATTTTGTCTTCCGTTATACTCTTCCGGGAGAAAATTCTGAAGTCGTTGGTGCATTTCCTAATAAAACAAAATAGGGAAAATGCATATAGGTATATTTTTGGATATAAGGAAAATAAATTCTAACTCAACATCTAGGCATGAGTTTGAATTTATTTTGACATATTTGGAATCAGTGAATTATTTCGAAGAGATTGATATCTCCGAAAACGAATTCCGACACCGGACGCGTTCGGACACGTTTTTCGAGGAACTTCAACTGGACTCGTTGGAGACCTATATGGAATCAAAATTTAGGTTAACTTGGACATTTCTACTAAGTGAGAACTTGTCTTCAAAGTTGTAAATCCATAATTTTGTGAATTCTCCGAAATCACGCAAATCGGGTACCGATCGGGGAAAATGGGTTTTTTATAACCCAAATTGCCAAACAAGGCCCTTGTTTTTTTCCTATAAATACCCCCCCTCCTTCATAATTCTCACACCTTTTCTTCCTTCTCTTGGCCGAAATTTTTGGTTGAGAAAGAAGAGAAAGGAGCTCTGGGGGAATTGTGCAAATGGCCTCAGTAGAATTGTCCTGAAAGTCTTCAACTGTAAGTCTTTCGGTCTTTAGTTTTTAGTTTAGTAGTTAGTAGAATTGTTAGTTAGATTTAGAAAGTAGGTGACAAGATTCCTACAAATGTTTTAGAGCCTTGTTTGCGTTGAAAAATATGCAGAGGTGTAAACATAGTAGGGATCGAGTCATTGAAAAGTTGTAGTTTTTATAGCTCTTTTAAAGGTTAGGGGTAGTAATAGCCTTTAAATTTTGAGTATGATTGGGTATCATATGGGAGGGCTATTTTAGTCTTTATTTTCGAAAATCATAAATGCGTCGAAGTTCTGGCAAAATTTTGGGAAGAAAATAGCCTATGTAGCTGCGGCGAAATTCCGCCAAGTAGGGGTATAGGGCAAAATGGTAATTTTTACCTAAAATGCCGCTTATTGTGTCAAATCACTAATGAAAGTGATATTATTCTTATAGGACGTCCGAAATCCTAATTTGCTGCCGTTACGTCCCAACGTGCTGCCGTCGGACAAACCACTTTTTCCGTCAAGGTACGCTTCCGCGTAAACATTTACGTACATCAACGAAGGTACGTTCGCGCATCGGTAACCTTAACACTTGTGTTTATAGTATGCATATATGTGATGATATGTTGTGTGAATAGTTTGGTGCCGAAGGCAAGGCTAGTCTATGTGGGTAAGCCATTGAGTCGCCGCTAACCCGCGAGGCCCCCATGATAGACACTTACACGGCCATTCTTCGCGTTCATTAATCTAGTGCTGCTCATATGCATATATGTGATAGGTACATTCACGGATAGAGGCTCTGTCTCGGGTCACCGGCTCGGATGGAGGCTCGTCTAGGCCACCACTATAGGGATTACGTTAGTGCCACCGTTCAGGATAGAGATTCTTTTGGGGTCACCACTTTGGATAGAGATTCTATTAAGGTCACCAAACGGATAGAGATTCCGATTAGGGTCACACTTATATGTCTTGCTCTTTGCTTATATGATCCGTCATCATGAATCATACAACTGTTTTATACTCTTGTGTTGTTGTCTTTGCTTTGCTATGTCATGAATACACCCCATCAGTATCTTGTTTTATTTGAGCATAAGGTTAACTTGCACAGAGATTCAATTCGATAAATTGAATCTCGCCTATAGCTTCGGGTCGGGAGGACCACGGATCGGAGATCGAGGCAAGCTACACGAGTAAGCTCATAGTTGGAGGGCATGTAGCACGAGTGAGCTGCGAGACGGAGTTGTCACTTTATCGTTTTACGTAATTACCTATGAGAACAATAGGATGCTTGTATCAACACTGTATTACACTCTGGTTATCATTTTAATGGGAATCAGTTACTCTTACGCTCCAAGGCTCTACTCTGATTTTTTAAAAAAAAAAAAATTCCGCTTAGAAAATGGGATGTTACATTAGTGATACTCATATTTATTTTATTTCTCTTTCTTACTTGACCTCATAAATAAGGACTTAATTGAAAAACAAAGTTTATTTTAAACATACTTATTATTTTAAACTAATTTTAATTGCTTTTTCAAATATGGTTTCTTCCCGCAAACAAACTTTGTAATACATTTATACACACACAAACATACATACGTATACTCTATTTTATGGGGAAAAAAGGTTTTTTTTTTTTTTTTGTTGAATTTGGATTAGAAATATGTGAGATGAATAATTCGCTTCCCCGATCAACAAGTATAGGTGTAATACCCTAAAATTTCTATTTATCATAAATACAATATTTTGATAAATAATACATATTAAAATGGGAGAGTATGTTGTCTTTAAATTATGTAATTTATTTATTATAATTCTTGGGCTATTTTTCCTTGAATTTTAATAAGTCAAAATTTAGTTTCTAATTTTCATTTAGGGATCATAAAATACCTTATAATTTTGATGTTACAACATAGTTTATGTTTAGACTTAAAGAGCCATAAAATGTGATGGAAATACCAAATTCAATTAAAGGAAATTGACAAACAATTAGTGGACAATTAAGTTTACATTTATTAAAATAATTAAAGTAATTTTCATAATTGATTTGGTAGGCAATCACACAATAACAATTAGACTTAATAAATATGTTAAACACTACATTAAGAATACTAATTAGGATTATGTGGTAAGGCCTTCAACTTGATAAAAGTTAATGGAATTAAGTAGGATTAGAGATCATAAATCTTGATTGATGAAGACACTAATAACTACCATTAACAAGTAAACCTAGTTAACCAACTAAGGATGCATTAGGGGAACTACTAAGCACATGATTTAGAAAGTAATTAGGCTTAGTCAAATTAGCCCCAAATGTCAACAATTTCAACTAGGATCCAATGGCCAAGATTAAGCATAGTAAAGTTAAATCTAATGGTTCCCAATTAATCCTATAATTAATCTAAATCCATGAGATTATTAGGGGACCAATGGGAGGCTTGGCACATGAGATATTTTTGACAAATGAAACATAAATTAAAGAGGGAAGGGGGGCGGGGACGAATTTCATGTAGGAAAGGGGAAAGAATTGTTTATTTTAAACAAACAACACATGGGATAATTGCATAAAGTGAATGGAAGAGGATAATGGTACTTGGGATAGGATTTTGGAAGAGGATAATGGTACTTGGGATAGGATTTTGGAAGAGGATAATGGTACTTGGGATAGGATTTTAGTGGAAATGGAAGAGGATAAAGGAGAGAGGGAGAGGAGGACGATTTGGCTGCTTGGAGTGAAGGAAGGATATTTTGTGACTCAATGAAGCTAACAACACATGGGATAATTCAAGGGGACAAAGTGGAAGAGGATAGCATGGAAGAGGATAAGGAGAGAGAAGGAGGGAGGAGGGGACGGTTTTGAGAAGGAAGGAAGAGGAAAGAAGATTAAAAACTCCATGTGTAACATCCCGTTTCCAAAAGCAGTATATTTTTTTTTCATCAAACATCATTTCAAAATCATCAGAGTAGAGCAACAGAGCGATTGAGTAACTGATATGTATATATAAAACGCCGTAAGTCTGGCTGGTTACAACAGCGGTACAGTAACCGCGTGGTTCAAAAGTGATGTACAACAACAAAAGGAAGGCTTCCGCCGGAACATCGAAAGGAAGTCTTCAGCCGAGTCTCTACGCGGCCTGCTTGTCTTTATCCTCGGTCCTTGGTCCTCCCGACCCTGAAGCTATATGGAGAGCTGAGGTCCATTGCAATCGGACCCCAGGTAACGGTTAATCTCATATTTACATATACAGTATATGGACTACATACAAACACAACAACAACAACAGTATAAGAACACGTACATAAACATAGAATACACATAGCACATACAAACATACTATAAATATCAGAGTTAGGGTTAGCAGTACGGGAACGTACCTTTGTTGACGGTAGACGGTATTTCTGTCGGAATACAGTACGACAGTAGGTCAGAACTTAATCAGGGATATCCTATCAATATAACAACGTACTTGTTAAGGATCCACCATTACGACGGACATTTTTAGTCAAAATGACCATTTTACCCCTGACCCCCTAATCGGCGGAATTTCGCCAGAGCTTCGCTACTTTATCTCTAATCTTCCAAAATTTTGCCATAACTCCGACCGCACCATGATTTTTGAAATAATGACTAAAATACCCCTATCATATGATATCTAACCATACTTGGAAGATTAAAGACTAAACTAGCATTTCTACTCTAACTACCGAAAGAACTACGAAAGCTTAAGTACCGAAAAACTTACCCAGAGCTTCGCTGCTTTTTCCTCCAGAGCTTCTCTCTCTAAAACCTCTCTCTATGTTTCAAAATTCTCAAGAGAGAATGGTGTGAAGAATGAAGAGGAAAATGCCTCTATTTATAGAAGAATTTGGGGTCCAACTTGGTAATTTTCCCTTCCATTTTAAACCATGGAATTTTTGCACAATTCTCCTCCACTCAAACCTGCATGCCGACCTCCCCCCCCCCTTATGTGGCACAAATTGACATCATCCTTGATGATGTCATCAACTTGTCCAAGAAGTTTCCTACCGATAAAACCCCGTTTCGGTGTTCGAATCGCGTAATCTTGTAAAATCTTAGAAATCTGGAATCAAAACTTTGAAGACATTTTATCACTCATTAGAAATGTCCAAGTTAACCTAAATTTTGATTCCATATAGGGTTTCAACGGTCAGTCTGAAGTTTTACGGAACGTGCTTCATATGCAACGGCATTTCCTGAATCATCAACTTTCGGACAAAAATTCACCGATTCCAAATATGTCCAGAAAATCATAAACTCATCTCCAAATGTTGAGTTACAATTTGTTTTCTTCAAATTCTAAATCTGTGACTATCCGTCTTTTTCTCAGATTTCCCTATTTCGTCTTATTACCTAAATCTTCTACCCGATCTCTAAATGACTTCGTAATGACCAAATGAGATAAAAATCCACTTATTAATATTATACTCTGACTCCAAAAACCTTGTTCATGGTTTTCTTGATAGGATCCAATTCCTATCGGTGTTTATTTACTTTTTACTTTTTATTTTAATTAATTTTTAAATTAGGAGTTTATTTCTTATACTCCACCTTCATTTCATTTTTTTTCCTTTTTCTTTTTCCCCCTTTAGATGTCGGCACACACACACATATTATATATATATTTTTATTTTATTTTTTAATTAATTATTATATAATTTAATAATTATTTTTACATAATTTTTTACAAAATTTTCCTATTGGTCCATATATGTATTTAGGCTCAAAATTACTTAATCTCATTTATTTTTCTCAATATTTTCCAATTAATTAGAAAATATATTTATGCTAATTTTCTAGCCATAAATAACTAATTATAGAGTTCTACATAATTTATCACAATTATTTCATTGTTCAAGCTTAAATAATTAACCCATAATTATTTAATCAATCACTTATTATTTTCTTATTTAGAACTAATTACTTCCTCTCAAAATCAGAACTAACATAGCTATTTTATCTCCCATGTAAAATATCACTAATTTATGATATTTACCCTAAGTCAGATTTTAGGGTATTACACCATGAGCCATTGATTTGGAAAGATGATCCAATGGTTGTGGTCCTTGGATTTTTCCTATAAATAAAGAGGCTTGGCTTCTTCATTCTTCACAACAACAAAAGCAAGAGTAGTAAGCTGAGTAGAGAGAGTATGAGTGTGTGAAGGAGCTTGAAGGAGTTGGAGCATAATTCTTGGAGAGTTCTTGGAGTTCTAGTTGTGAATTCATAGGTAAGTAGTGCTTTGATCTTTAATCTTTCCATATACTTTTGATTTCATGTTTTTATGGTTAAATATAGATTTATTTCGATAATTTTATGGAAAATATGATGAAGCAAAAATTTATGGAGGTGAAAGATCAAAGTAGCGAAATTCTGGAAAATTTACGGTTGGGAATTTTCTGGAGGCAGTGTTATTAAAGCTTTTATTTTATGTATTAAATGAATTGCTAAAATCATGAAATTTTTCATGAAAAAATTAGACGTCCAGGGATTTTTAAATATATAAAATATGTGGTGTTTTAAGTTCTGTGGAAGGAGAAATAAATTCTTGAAGTTGGGTCATGTTTTCCTGGGAAAATTCTGGACAGAGGTTAGAAAATATTAAACTGAGAATGACTCAGTGATTTTGAGTTAAAGCCGTTATTTTTCCTAGAAAATAGACTTATCAATGATCATTTTGGCTTTGGAAGAACTTAATTTCTATTTTTTTGGAATTAATAATGATTTTACAAAGTTACTGAAAAATCTGCCCAAAAATGCTGAAATAACGTTTTTAAAAAATGTAAGGGTAAAATTGGAATATCAAGTCCACCAGGGGTAAAAAGGTCAGAAGTGGCTCAAATATCTCTTAAGATATTATTTTCAAGATAATAATGCGGTGATACTAATATAGGATATCCGGGAAAAGTATGAGTTGTACTGAACGGACAAACGTACCGCTAAAGCTCTACGGACTAAGGTACGAACGCGTACTGTAACCCTAACTCTAATGCTTCATATATGTGATAGAGTATTTCATAGAGTCATGAACAAGACTTTGTCTTGGGACATGCATGCACCGTGGCTACGACTGTGTCTGAGGTCACTGTCTATACATTCAGCTTTATACGGGTTATAGTCTTGATAATACCATGAGATTGTTTTTCTAGCGCTGAGGACACGAGGGATCGTTGTGGCACTAGTTAGTGCAAACATGGATGACTTTACATGTGCTGTGTGCTATGTACTGTTGTATTGTTATAGCCTTACATTTGCTGTGTGCTATATATGGTATGCTGTAATGTTATGAATATCTATATTCCATATATTGTTTATACTTGAGCATGAGGTTAACTGTTACCTGAGGTCCGATAGGTATTGGATCTCAGCACTTACCATAGCTTCAGGATCCAGAGGATCAGGAGCCGGAGACAAGGGTAAGCAGCATGCGTGAGGACTCGGCTGGAGTTTTTTTTTGGATATGCATTTATACTCCTACTTAGTTGGAATTTTGATTCTCGGATAAATGTACCGCTATTATGAACAGCCAGATAAGCCACAGTTAGTTTTTGGACACATACTTATCAGTTACTCATACTCTTATCTTCTCCGATGCTCTACTCTAATAAATTTTAAAATATTCTGCTTTGAAAAATGGGGTGTTTCAATAGGCACACATCATGATTAAGAATAATTTGTTTAAACAAACACTCCATCCAATCCTTTTTATTAGAACCTAAAATTTGAATTGTTTTGGTCCATTTTATAACTGTCTGACAAGATTTGTCTGAAGATTTAATGAATTTTATCTATTTCTACCCTTTATTAATTAATTATTTGTGTTGTATTAATTAAGAAGTTGGTGATACTTATATTTACTTTATTTTTGTCTCTTACTTGACCTTCATAAATGAGGACCTACTTGAAAAACAAAATTTATTTTAGACATGCTTATTATTTTTAGCTAACTTTAACTACTTTCTTAAACCGTGTATTTCGATTATTAAGCTGTTATAAATAGGACACGAGAGAGTAATGATTTACACAACATTCTATATATGTTTGTTGCCCAGAAATAAACTACTCGCAGATGGGCGCAGACTGTTGTTACACGGGAAGAGAGAAATGATAGAGGAGACAATAGGGAGGTGCTTGCTTTTAGTTTTCTTATGAATCCACTTGGGTAAAAAGAGCCATCGGTGCTTGATTTAACTGTCATAGGACGCTTAGTGCCTTACCAAAAGATAATTAACTCTAAAATATTGGAATTTGTAATCTTTACGAAAGATGGTCTCCATAAATTCAATATTGAATGAGTATTTATGCCGTTACCATGTGTACTACTCCTTCCGGTCTTAAATATAACATAAATTTGATTTTTTTTAGAGAAATTAAGAAAGTTGATTAAATTATTTAAAAATTTTATATTTATCATTTTCTCCAAACTATTTTCCTAACTTATAAACTGATATATAATCTAAGGATACACAATGTATGATATGATTAAGTAACTTATTTAGCTTCATTAATCTTTAAAAAAAAAAAAAAATAGTCAACCGTGTCTTGTATTTAGGACTAGAGAGAGTATATTAATTCTCTTACGATGAAATGTCTATATATATATATAGGAAAAACACTTCTCATGTTGTAGGAGGAGTGTATTCTCATGCCACACGCACATAAAATGGTGGGACCCACACACACACACACACATATATATAATGAGCATTATATATATATGTGAGTCCCACCATTTCATGTGTGTGTAGAAATCTTCTTCTTCTCATGCAACATGAGAAGTTTAAACCTCATATATATATATATATATATATATATATATATATATATATATATATATATATATATATATATATATATATATATATATGTATATGTATATGTATGTATGTATGTATGTATGTATGTATGTATGTATGTATGTATGTATGTATGTATGTATGTATGTATGTAATACCCGAATAATCATCTATCTGGAATGTTATATTGAGATAAATAAATGGCTATTTCTGATAGATGAATATATGATCTCAAATATTGAGTTATAAATATCGTGTTTCTTAAGGAAAAATCTCTTGAAAATTAGGAAAAATAATAGTGCCAAAGTTACTAAAATGCCCTTGTGAGGTATAAAATGGCCTAAAAATATTATGATAAATTCTAAAGGGTAGTGAAATAATTTTTAAAAATTAGAAAGAATATTGTCCTTAATTTAGACAATTTAAAAAATTATAACCTTGGAAAAATTAAAGGGGAAAAATAAAAAAGTATTGTGAGGGCCATAATTGACCCCATGATTTTTAATATTTTACATGGGATTTAAAATACCAATGTCAGTCAAATAGTTGTGAGAAAATGGTTAATTTTAAATAAGAAAATTATCAACAATCAGTGAGGGATTAAATAAATAATTATTGGCTAATTATTTGAGCATGAATCAAGAGAATATTCAAGTAAATTATGTGAAACCCTTTAATTAAATATTAATTGATAAAATTAGCATAAAATATGTTTGCTAATTATTTGGAAAAGATTAAGAAAAATAAATGAGATTAAGTGTATGAAAATCCCAAATCCTAAAAAAGTACTAATCTCATGATTAGAGCACTAATTGAACTTGTTAATCCAATTAGATAAATTAATTAATTACTAAGGGTTAAGATGTAATCTTGAAAAGTAAAATCAAAGGCCTAGAATTATTCTAGTAATTTTTAAAGCCTAAATCCATGTAATTAGAAATGGACCAATGGGAGAATTTTGGGGAAAATAAATATAAGATGATTATAATATTATAAATTAATTAAAACAGAAAAATAAAATAAAATAAATATATATATGGCTGGCCGAATTTTTGGAGTCAAAATGGATAAGATTTTGGCAAAAATAATATCTAGATACTTATAATATAATATTAATATAAAATGGGATATTTTGTGAAAAAACAAATAGGATAAATGACCACCGATAGAAATTAAATCCTATCTAGAAAACCATGAACAAGGTTTCTAAGATCAGGACATATTATAAACAAATGAATTTTTATCTCGGAGTGAGCTGTCTCAGAAGTCATTTCCGAAACCGACGAAATGCTTATGGGATAAGACGAAAAAGAAATAGTGCAGATAGTGGAAATGAAAACCTATAGAAAATAAAATATATCTCACAATCCTTGAAATAAGTAGAAAACATCTGGACATATTATGAATCAGTGAATTTTTGTCCAGAAGATGTTGTTACCCGAAGCGATTTCCATAACCAAAGACGGTTATCCGAAAATCTTCAGCTGAACACGAAATGTCCTGAATGGGATAAAAAATTTAGTTAACCCAAATATTTCTAAAGAGGAAGAAGGGATCTTCGAGGGAACATTCTCGGATTTTTGAGATTTTCCAAGATTACGCGATTAGGACACCGAACAGGGGACTTTATCGGATGAAAGCCCATAAAGCAAGAGGTGATGCAGGGCATGACATCATTTTTTTTTTTGAATTTTGGGGAGGGGGAGGTCGGAATGGTGCCTTTGATGGCCAAGATCTTGCCATTTCAATGAAGTGCGATCCTACGGTCCAAAATTCGTCTGACAAAGCATGAATAGTAACCGAAATTTCTCTATAAATAGGTCTTGCTTCCATTTGTTTTCTTCACACCAAAACTTGCTTAGAATTTCAAAATTTGGAGGAGCAAAGGAAGAAAGAAGGAGTCTGGAGAAATTTGTAGCGAAGCTCTGAGTAAGTTCTGTTAGTTCTCTATGTGTTTTGATGATTAATAACAATTGTAAACAAGTACGAATGTTTTTAAAATGACAAAAGAGTCAAAATCATTCTGTCACCTCAAAACTCGAGCCTAACTAAGCAAACTCGAGTTTTCTAAAACAGAGGTCATCGGGATATTTACAGATAACGAACTCGAGCCCGAGTAAATAGACTCGAGCCTAAACCCTCATGATATAATAATAAAGAGTTTACAAACAAGTAAACTCGAGCCTCGTATAGACAAGCTCGAGTTTTCCCATGGCGGGAAGTTTTTCTAATTAAATTGTATCTCTTTAAACTCCGTGAGTTTATTCTTTTTGAGTAGAGTTCACTTGTTTCTATGGCTATAATTTAATGAACACTCGAGCCCAAGTATATGGACTCAAGCCTAATACTTTTGTGTAGAGTTTACTCTATGGTTTGACAAACGAAGAAGAGTTTACAAAATAGGTAAACTCGAGCCCGTTATTACAAGCTCGAGTTTTCCTTGGCAGCAGAGTTCCCAAGTTTTTCCTTCTTTTCAAACTCCGAGTTTAAGCTCAAACCTCCAGCTCACTTCAATAAGTCATGGAATAAATTAAGCGAACTCGAGCCTAAGAATAATGAACTCGAGCCCTTCATCTCGAAGAAAGAAAAGCAAGTGTACAAACTCCGAGAGTTTGTACTGTGTCTCCACCACTCTAATCGAACAACCAAAACTCTTAGGCATGAATAGTGTTAAACTCGAGCCTAATCACTAATGGACTCGAGCCTCGCTTATCTTGTGAGATATTACTCCAGTGTTCATTCGACAAAAAGCTTAGAGAGTATTCGAACTCGAGCCTACCTTCGTGAACTCGAGTTCACATGGTGAGACAAAATACAAACCGCAGAGTTTACATCAAACTCCGTGAGTTTGCTCTCACGTAAGATAAACCAGATACTCTAAAAGCCTTACGAACTCGAGCCCGACTTGGAGAACTCGAGTTTAAGACTAAGCAAATATGATCGTTACGATTTCATCCCGATTCTTTTGAACTGTAAAACTTACCATGTTTATACGAATTGATTGCATTCATTTAGTATATTCAAACGTATTTAACTACTCTATATTGAGAATGTTTCGTATTAAATTGGATCAAACGAATCATTGAATAAACGCGAAGAATCGGCGCGTAATGATTTCACGCGTCCAGAATTGAATCGCCGAAATTCAGGACCCAACGGCTATAATCCTCATCAAACTGAATTTCAAATGAAGAACATGCTAAGTTGAGAAGTAACGGCCACATAGCAACTCACCACTATATAAGGAGCTGATTACAAACTTCGAAAAAACGAAAGATTAAGCGTAAACGAAAAGCAAGCTCAAGAGTTCTTATACATTCGCTTTTCTTCGTATTGTATTTTGATATACAAAGAGCCTCGTTGTTTATCATTATCTTCTCGTGAGAGAGATTTTATACAAATTATTCATTCATTGTAAAAGATCTCAAGTCAAGGGGACTTGGAGATTGGGATTTCAGACACAACTTGTAAGGGGAGTGTATCCTAGAGAGAGGATAATCCTGAGTACGAGTGTGTATCCGAGTTAAGTGATAGTAGAAAACCCAGCAGAGTCCTGGGACTGGACGTAGGTCAAGAATTTAGACCGAACCGTGATAAACTTTCTCGTGTCAAGCTCTTCTTCCCTATCTCTTTACGTTTAGCTTCAGCTTGGGTGCAAAGTTATTATAAAAGTTTTAAAATCCCCAATTCACCCCCCTCTTGGTGATTTCCTTTCGTTTTCAAGTTCTTCGGTCCTTAGTCTTAAGCTTTCGTAGTTCTTTCGGTAGTTTTAGTAGAAATGTTAGTTAGATCTAGGAAGTAGGAGATGTGATTCCTATTCTTGTTTTTAGGCCTCATTGCATTGAAAGATGCCTGATGAGGTAAAAACATAGTAGGGATTGGGTTTCTGAAAGTTGGGAGTCAAAGTAGCGAAGCTCTGGCGAAATTTCGCCGATTAGCAAAGATAGGGGCAAAATGGTAATTTGTACCTAAAATGCCTGTTATGATGTTGGGTATTGATAAACATGATATTATCCTTATAGGATATCTGTGATCACTCGCACCGTCAAAATTGCCGTGCTGCATCTCGACGTGCTGTTTTCCGTTTTCCGTTTTCCGTCAAAAGTACTGGTTTCCGTCAAACGTACAAGAATACCGTCAACGAAGGTACGGACACGTACTGTAACCCTAACTCTATGCTGCTTATATACTTATATGCGATAGACATGTTCATAGACCGAATATACATACAGTTTTATACGGGTGATAGTCATGATAATACCGTCTTGAGTTTTCCTAGCGCTGAGGACACGTGTTGTGATCGTGGCACTGGGTATGTGCAGACTATTGCTGTTGTTGTTGGACTTTACATACGGCTCTATGCTTATGTTCTGTCGTTGTTATGATCATGCATCTGCTCTATGCTTTTGTATTGATATACTGTTGTATTGTCTTGAATATCTGTTGTCCATATACTATTTTGTTTGAGCATGAAGTTAACCGTTACCTGAGGTCCGGTGTGTACTGGATCTCAGCTGTAGCATCAGGGTCCGGAAGTCCAAGGATTGGAGAGCGGGGCAAGCAACACGACTAGACCGTTGGCCGGAGATGTTTCTTTTGTTTATTTTGTAATTACTTTTGAGAACAATAGGATGATTGTATCAATACTATGTTACACTATGGTTAATGTTTGAATGTGAATCAGTTACTCTTTCGCTCCAATGCTCTACTCTGATTGAAATTTTTTTTCCGCTTTTAAAATGGGATGTTACAATATATATATATATATATATATATATATATATATATTAAGGTCGGTCAGTGTGCAGCACATATTTAGAAATTATACCAAAATTTTGGCTCCCTTCTAAATCCCCCAATTTAGAGAGGATCCAAAATAGGGGTATTGGATGGGAAGGGAAGAAAACTTTGGGGCCTCATCCCGTCCAAAATTTCAAGCCAAATGAAAGGGGCTCATTTTCCCTTCTCTTCTCTATCCGCTCTCCTGCCCCTGTTGTAACACCCCATTTTCGTAAAGGTTTTCATAGCGTTTTGATCAGAGTTGAGTGTCAGAATTTTTTTTTTCAATATAAAGAGTAACTGAATAACATAGCTTGCGGTGTATCTGGTTGTTCATACGGCAGTACATTCATCCGAGTGTCTAACATAAAAGTAAATGTATAACAAAAGAAAGTCTTCAGCTGGGTCTCTAAGCGTGCTGATTGCCTTTTTCTTCGGCCCTCGGTCCTCCTGACGCTGAAGCTATGTTAAGAGCTGAGGTCCAATGCACCCGGACCTCAGGTAACGGTTAACCTCATACTTAAATATGATAGTATATGGATAACAGATATTCACAACATTAACAGTACATAAGCATACAACAGATGTATCACACACAGCAAACGTATCCTAGTACATAAGCATATAGCAGATGCATCGCACACAGCCTACGTATCCTAATAGCACATAAGCATAAAGAAGATGTGTCACACACAACAAACGTATCCCACTAGCATATAAGCATAAAGCAGATGTGTCATACACAACAAATGTATCCCACTAGCACATAAGCATACAACTAACATAAAGTTATCATCTATCATATATAGGCATACAATAAGCATCAGAGTTAGTGTTACAGTACGCGAACGTACCTTTCACCGTGTAATGGCCAAATGTCCGGCCTTTTGAACCCGACTCCGGAATTCCCGGATATCCTAAAGGGTAATACCGTATCTATGAACTTATAAACAATATCCTATCAGATATCTTAGTCATAAATGACTATTTTTACCTCTGATTTCGCTAACCGAGGAAATTTCGCCAGAGCTTCGCTACTTTGACTGTAATCTTCCAAAATTTTGCTATATCTCTTTCTTCATATTTTTTTGAAATAAATACCATATTTAACTATAAAACATGATATCAACAATATACTGGAAGATTAAAGATCAAACAACATCTAAGTTATGAACTTAACCTAGAACTTCAAGAACTACAAAACTAAAGACTAGAACTTACCTCTTGAAGAACTTCCTCTTCCTTCTTGCTTCCCACTTTTCTCTAACTTCTCTCTAACTCTTTAGAATGAGTTTTGGTGTGAGAATTCCAAATGAGAGAATGGCCTATTTATAGAAAAAGTGTATGGCACTTTGGTAGTTTCTTTGAACTTTCTCTACTCCAATTTCAACCATTGGATCTAGGGTTACTTTTCAAATCTTATCCTCACCCTCCATTACTCCCAAAAACGTCCTCCCCTCTCTCCCTTATCTTTTCCACTTTTAAAACACCTTGTTGGCCTCATTTATGTCCACAACTCTTACTTTATGCTAGCTTTATCAAAACATTGCATTGTTGGTCAATTCCTTACCATGTGCTTGTGTAGTTTAGTTGAAAAGATTATAGTTTTAATTAAGTTTCTTCTTCAACTCACTAATCTCACAATCATGGCTTCATTAGGGGTTTTTACTATCCCTTTAATCATTTTAGGATTAATCCCAAAAGTTACGGAAATGACTTTGGAGATAACCTACTTCAAGCTAAAAATATACTTGTTCGTAAAAAGTCCTTATATTTGATCTATGATTAACAAATCTCAAGATACAATTTATTTTCTATCGGTTCTCATTTACTTGTGTCTTGAATTAATCCTAATAGCTTTTGAATTCTCAAAATATGTCCACTCTTTCCATGGCTCACCTTCACCCACATCTCACATCTCACAACACACACACACACCACACAACTCACCTTTCCTCTTTTCTCCACTACACTCACAACACACACACTCTCACAACTCTCTTACACACACACACACACACAATTCTCTTTTTCCCTTCCCCCATTTTCGAAATACTTGGTGGATTTTTGGCCATAGAATGTGCTCTCCCACTTGCAAAAATATCCAACATTCAAAGATTCCTATTGGTCCTTTTGAATTCCCAAGGATTACCCTTTTTGAAGTTAATTTAAAGCCCTTAGATTAAGCTTTATGGGGTTTAATCCTAGCCTTTGATTTGTGTTGACTTGTCAAAGTTAATTAATAAGCTTGATTAGTGTCTTAATCCTATGTTTAACACATCCTTTGTTGATCAATTAGGCTTTAGGGATTTTATGTATTTAATCTTATACATTTATTAATCATGCCTAATTATTTAGTAATTATCTTTATGCTAATCTTGACCATTGGTCTCTAATTAGGGTCATACTTCCCTAATTGTGCCTTTAAAACATGTTATTTAATTAATTATGAAGATTTAATTAATTATCTAATAATTGTTGATAATTTTCTTTAATTGGATTAATTATTTTCTCAAAACTTTTGGATTTACTTTGGTCATTTATGCACCATCCATTATAATAAAAATCGTAGGGCAACTTATGTTCCCTAAAATAAAATTGGGTCTTTGCCTCTTTAAATTCCAAGGGAAATAAGCTAATAAATTCCTAAAATTAGAGATAACATGCTTTCCTATTTTAAGTAGGTATTATTTATCAAAATATAATATTTAAGATAAATAATTATTCGGTTATTACACCTGTAGTTAAATATAGCTACCATTTCTCTAAACTTAGGATAAATATAAAATAGATGAGCACGTGATATCACATGTGAACTTATTGTTTTATTCCTTCGATCTTAAATATAGGATATAGTTTACAGTGCAAGCTACATTTTATTTTGAGTAAATACCCTTTTTGGTCCCTAGAAAAAAGTACGGACCCCTTTTTGATCCCTAACTAAAAATAACTCGTCCCGTCATCCCTGGGAAATCAAGAAACATCTCACGTTAGTCCTTCCGTCAGTTAGCTCCTAACGGGATCACTAACGTTGCTGATGTGTAACGTGAGTTGGTCCAGTCACATGCCACGTAGGAATGTCAAAACGACGTCGTTTGAGTAAATACCGTTTTTGGTCCCTGGAAAAAAGTATGGACCCCTTTTTGATCCCTAATTAAAAATAACACGTCTCGTCATCACTGGGAAATCAA
Source organism: Acacia pycnantha (assembly GCA_025563575.1). Taxonomy (NCBI): domain Eukaryota; kingdom Viridiplantae; phylum Streptophyta; class Magnoliopsida; order Fabales; family Fabaceae; genus Acacia; species Acacia pycnantha. Next base: position 80,120 of record JAMWYP010000415.1, on the reverse strand, counting down.
AAAACATCCCACGTTAGTCTTTCCGTCAGTTAGCTCCTAACGGCGTCACTAACGTTGCTGATGTGTAACGTGAGTTGGTCCAGTCACTCACCGACTCTTCCATCTTCCCCCTTTATATACCCTCCCTCCATTCTTTCCCTCCCCAACAAGTCATTAAAATTCCAGAACTTTCCCTCCCTCCCAAGCAACCACCTCACCTCAATTTTCAATAACTTTCATCCCTCAATTCTCCGATCCTCTGTATGATCTCCAAGATCCATCATCAATTTCATCATTGCTGTAATATTTTTTCCTTGTCTCTTTGGCGATTTATTAGTTTTCTTCCTGAATCTGTAAAAAATATTAATAGAATGTTTATTCACCAAGTAAGCTTAATGTCTTGCATCACCATGGTCCAGTCACTGACTCATCATGTTCTCGATTGAATGGTGCAGGGTGCTTCGTTACCTTCAACATTTTTTACTCCGGCGCAAACCTAGGCGAGAAGCGTTGCCGTTGTTGCTTGGCTCCATCGGGATGCGTTGATGGCGACGACGGCGGCGCCTTGGAGTTATCTGGAGATGCTGATTTCTTCTCGGGGGAAGAAGGCTTCTGCTTGGGCTTGGGCTTGAGATTTGGGGCATCAATAGACAAGCGCGATCTCGTGACCGTAGGAAAACTTCTTGCCAAGCAGAGCATCGAACGAACTGAAGATAGACATCATTTGACGAGCATAGAACTGATGGAGTTGAATATAACGTATACGAAGTTAAGGTTGCTATCTCCGACTTCTTTAACCACCAAGTCATCGAAATTAATCCCAATCCGTGAAGAAAGGGAAGGTGTGGCCTTTATGTATTCAATGAGCAGCTTCTCATCCAGCGGACAATACTCCGAAAAAAGCCATGTTGGGCATCGACGATTACCGTGGATGCCGGCAATGGTGAATTATAGAGTTGGCAGAAGCAAGATTTTTAAGAAAGGCAGGCATATATCATGGTACTTGATTTCTTTTGAATAAGAAAAAGAAAAAATCGAATGCTCAATTCCTTATTCTTCACTGAAGTTGACAGGGAAGGCAATGAAGAGACTTTCCTAACGTAGTCAATGTTCCATGACCATCGGAGACCTTCAACGGCCTCCAACTTGAGAAAATCCATAGATTTAAAACTCATTGTCTACACGTCGTTTTGGCATTCCTCCGTGGCAAGTGACTGGACCAACTCACGTTATACATCAGCAACGTTAGTGATGCCGTTAGGAGCTAACTGACGGAAGGACTAACATGGGATGCTTTTTGATTTCCTAGGGATGATGGGACGAGTTATTTTTAGTTAGGGATCAAAAAGGGGTCCGTACTTTTTTCCAGGGACCAAAAAGGGTATTTACTCAAACGACGTCGTTTTGGCCTTCCTATGTGGCATGTGACTGGACCAACTCACGTTACACATCAGCAACGTTAGTGACGCCATTAGGAGCTAACTGACGGAAGGACTAATGTGGGATGTTTTTTGATTTCCCAGGGATAACGGGATGACGGGACGAGTTATTTTTAGTTAGGGATCAAAAAGGGGTCAGTACTTTTTTCTAAGGACCAAAAAGGGTATTTACTCTTTTATTTTATTGAGTGATACTTTAGTAACATTAAACGGTAAGTTACAATTAGAAATTTTCAATTTGTAATATAAAATATTTCAGTAACATAACGTGGTAAATTAGTATTACAAATTACACTTTATAATATAGAGTTGTAGCTTTTTCATAATATAAAACAGTAAACTACGAATAATTTATTTATTTTTTTAAAATATGAATATATAAATATATTTAAAAAAATAATATCTAACAAAAAAATATAGAAGAAAAAACAATATTTTTTAATCCGAGAGTTCTACCAAGATTGTAAAACTCAAGATTTGGTTCGAAGTGACCACATGGCATCATATGCTGCCATGTGGGGCCCGACACATGTGATTGCATATACCACGCTACAAAATGAACCGGCACAATGTGAATTTCGAAAGAGTACGTACGTAAGAAGGACCACACCACATCTTTTTCATCCTGTGTAATAATTAATAGCAATAACATTGTTATTGGTATAAATAGCAATAACAGGTTGGAGTAAAGCAAAGCACAAGAGTGAGGTTCACTAAGAAGGAGTAGAAGTGATTAGAGAGAAGAGTGAAAATGTCATTGCCAAGGTTTGTGGTGCTCAAATCAAATTATAACAACAAATACTTGCCTTATATACAGGAAGATGTGCAGGTGCATGGGTTTCTCCAGTTCTCGGGAGTGGAGGTTGTGAGCCTATACGCAAAGTTTGAAGTGGAGATGGCAAAGAGTGGGCATGGACTAGTGCACATAAGATGTTGTTACAATAACAAATATTGGGTGAGGTGGACACAAAACCATTGGTGGATTTTTGCGGGAGCTGATGAACTTGAGGAAGACCAATCCAAATGGTCATGTACATTGTTCAAGCCAATCTACGTAGATGTTGATGCTAAAACAGTCTGATTTATGCACGTTCAGCTTGGACACTATGCATGCTTATGGAGGATTGGTGCACCCTTTGATTCCTGTTTATTTGCAGGATCAAAAAATCCTGACAAAGATTCGTGCGATGACTTTACAATCATTGATTGGGAATCACTATTGATAATGCCTAAACATGTTGCATTCAAGGGCGACAATGGCCAATATCTCAGTGCCCATTGGATTGAGGGACACCAATATATTCAGTTTGCATCAAATGATGTAGGTGATCCAACAGTTGGAAACAAGATCTTCACCACTTATGACGGAAGCATCCGTGTAAAGTCTGATTACTTCAGTAAATTCTGGAGGCGTAGCCCCAATTGGATATGGGCTGACTTAGATGACACCACCAATAACAACTCTGACACCTTGTTTTGGCCAATCAAAGTTGACAACAATGTTGTTGCTTTTCGTAACTTAGGCAACAATAATTTCTGCATGAGACTCACCATCGAGGGCAAGACAAGTTGTCTTAATGTTGGAGTTTCCACCATTTCTAAGGAGGCCTGAATAGAGGTGGAAGAGCTTGTTATTTCAAGGAAAATCTATAATGTCAATTTTCGTCTCTTGGATGCCAGGATTTACAGCAAGAGAGTCCTTATAATGGCCGCCGGAGTTGCCATTAATAGGACCCAAGAACCCAATAATGCAGAAGTGAAGCTCTCTTATACAGAGACAAAGAGCAGTACTTGGAATGCTAGTCTTTCATTTAAGTTGGGTGTCAAAACTAACTTCAAAACCGGCCTTCCATTCATCGCAGATGGAAAAATTGAAGTTTCGGCTGAATTTAGTGGAACACACCAAATGGGTACATGAAACTAAGACATCATCAACTGTAGTGGAGACTGTGTACAAAGTTATTGTGCCACCAATGACAATGGTAACAGTGAGTCTGCTAGCAATAACGGGTTCATGTGACGTTCCCTTCTCATACACTCAGTGTGATACGCTTACTTAAACACATCCTTATTCTTTATAACATGGATGACAACATGTATACTGGCATTAATTCTTTCAACTTCAAGTATGAGACCAAACAAGAAAAATTATGATGTAATTAAAATGCCACGAATCTTTGTGGGTACCATCTCTAGAAACCCTCACGAGACTCCACTCGTCCACTAGGGCTACCTAGGGGTTTAAAAGTATTGTTGCATGTGCTAAATGCAATCGAGTTCCCTGTGAAAGTGACATTTTTATTTTTTTTGGTTGTAATTTAGTACAATAATATGTATCGTAGTAGCCTTTATTCTTTACTTGGGGACTTCATATTCTGGTTCTACTATATCACTACCTGCATAGGCGCATAGCTGCATACTGCTAATTGATAGCTATGTATGTTGGAGTCCATCTTGACATGTTGATCGAGAACCTAGTTGCCTTTTGGTGATTCATCAAGTCATGGGTAGTTTGTTCACTGTTTGAATTATTTGGTTGAATGTTGGCAATTGTTTTATGTGAAAGTGGGTTCTTATGATATTTTTATTATTATTTATAAACCATCTAGTATCCGAAACCACTGTTTCCAACTAATTCGGATTCGCCTCGAGTCGGACAGTTCCTATGCTTGCCTTAGGGTTTAGGGGTAAACCATATGGCATCTGGAACCACTGGTTTCGACTAATTCCGATTCACCTCAGGTCGGACGGCTCCTATGATTCATTTTTCCAGCTTTAGGACTAATGTTTGTCCCATCTCAAATTAATTGCATAAACAAAATCAATTACAAAGCTTAGCATTCTTAGCCCACAGATTAAACTATATCACTGGCCTAGGTTGGTCTTCCACTTATTCCTTCAGACATTATATTCCATAAACTCTTTTCATGGTGTGTGTGTGTATATATAGGATATCCAATTTAATGGTTAGATTTAAAAAACAAATATAATTTCATTAATTTTAACAACTCTTACATAAAATATAAAAACTGCTCTCTTATTTATAAACCTGAGATATAAATGTTGCTTTCAAAATAAAAATTAGATGAAGTGATAATATAAAATTTATGGGATAAACAATTGACCAAAGACCATGAAGCTAAAGGGAGATGAGACCAGTGTCATTGCTGTGATCCACATATATAAATAATCCATGGTTCATAATGATCATTGGATTACTAAATAGTTTTCCATGCGTATAGAAACAATAATCAAATTACTTACGAGAAAACAATAATAATTAATTTGATTATAAACCGTATACTTTATGAAATAATCTTTTAAAAATAATAAAATTTGTATATGTTAATTTTCCCCCTAAAATAGACGAAATACAACTTAATAATAAAACAAATTCATTTAACCCACATGTCTTGTACTTTAGTGTCCAAAACGATCACGGGCAAAAGCATTAATAATTTCTCATTCAATTATTGACAGAGCTCTTACAATGGAGAATATTGTAATTAATTTGAAATGTTACGAGTAAATTGTTATAATTTGACATCTAGGGACACATTAACATTTTTGAAAAACTATAAGGAGTAAAAAGCAATTAAACCTAAAATAGTTGAACATGCATTTATTTATTTTTTCATAATACTAGATTGAAGTAGATGGTGTTTAGGTCTCAAATTCTAATGAACTGCGTGGTCCATTATAATAAATCCAAAAAGAAGAAAAAAGAAATGATCATTAAACGAAAACCACAACCAAAATCTTTGCTTGATTATACAATGGGAAGCACAGTGCAAAACCCCCATAAAATAGAACAACGGAATTGGTTTCCCTACCAATCCCAAGATAGGTAGGGAGTGCTCTTCTAGATTTGGACGGTCCAGATTTAATTTTTTTAACTGTCAATTTTTAAATGAAAAAAATCATTTTAAAAAAAATATGTTAGTTACAAAATTATCTTTATTTTAGATTCTTTATCCATTAAAATAATTATTTTTTGAAAATAATAAAAAAAATTAAATCTGGACAGTCCAGATCACATCTGGATGCTCCAGATGGGAAGAGGTTCCCCTACCCATCTTTAGGATGGGTAATACCCATCTTTAGGATGGGTAGGGAAACTGATTCCGAACAACAACATGAAGAAAAAGATATAAACTTTACTTGCGAGGTATGCACGAGCCCATGCTATCAATCAAGAAATTCAAAAAGAATAAGATGTATATGCATCCATTTTTGCTTTGAATGTAAATTGCACTACAAACACTCACACGTCTTATATTTAGTTACTGTGAAAATCAATTCTTTGATTCATTCTAATTTGCTTTTCTATTTATCTCTCTACAAGCATCTCTTCTTTAAACTCAACTTTTTGCTAATGACAAATAAGGGGGAGAGAATGGCAAGAAAAATATGCTGGGTTTAATACATTTTCATATTCATACATATTTTTCTTAAAGTATTTGCCATCATCAAAAAGGGGGAGAATGTTGGTTTTGATTAGTTTTGATGATGTCTTATATAGATGTCATTCCTAAGAGCAAAAAGGTTGCATACTACATTTATCTTCTACTTTGACTAATTCTTATATTTAATGTAGATGCAAAGTTTAAAACAGAAGTTGGAATGAAGTTTCATCATATTTGAGCTACAATGGAGTATACTTAAATGATGGAGAATGTTGATTGGAGAAAGAAGCTCTTGCACAATATAATGGGAATATCATAAAGCAAGAAGTTATCAAATGATTTTTGGGGATAATCTAGAAGGAGAGAAGAAATTGAAGAGGGAAGAACTTGCAATGCAATGGAATATATTTATTCAAGTTCTTATATTGATGCTAGAAGTCTCCAAGATCATACTAAGTTGGAACGGATCAATTCAGAGTTAAACCATCAAAAATCAGTTCCAGGATGAGCAAACTCGAGCCCATAACTAGCAAACTCGAGCCTGTAATGTCCTCAGCAACTCTGGTGCCTCTGGACAAGACAAACTCGAGCCTGTATACTCAAACCTCAGGTTTGGAACTCCAAACTCGAGCCTATTATTAGCAAACTCGAGCCTGTAATGTCTTCAGCATTTCTGGTGTCTCTGGACAAGGCAAACTCGAGCCTATAAGTACAAACTCGAGCTTACAGCGGTCTTCAACATTTCAGCTACTCTGTTCCACGTTTCACTCGGGCGACGTTTGGTAATTTGATGATATCTCCTAAAACAGATATCGGATTAAGGTGAAACCAGTGGCATATGAAACTAGACTCCCAAGGCGTCATGTTGATATATAATTCAAGCCAAAAGGAGTTAATATGAAGGAGCTATGAATTTATGAAGTTGACAGTGAAATCCACGTCACACAAATGACCAACCTTCAATGTTTTGAGTGTATCTCACCAAAGAAGAATCCAATTGAGCTGAAATTGGTGGCATTGGAAACTAGACTCAAAGGGCTTTCCATCTATAGGTGAAACAACAAAAACGGAGTTCAGACCAGGAAGATATGGCCCTCGAAAGTGGACTGTATTTTCAGGATGTTGGAGGTTTGCTAGCAGGAGAAGCAAACTCGAGCCTATTAGTTGGCAAGCTTGAGTTCGCGGGATTCAAAGGAAATGGAACTTTTGCGAAAAAGCCAAACTCGAGCCTATTAGTTGGTAGGCTCGAGTTCGCGGGTTACAGAGAGCTACCAAGTCGCGAAAATCATCCAAACTCGAGCCTATAAGTGACAAACTCGAGCCTAGACAAGACAGAGAGCAAAATATGGTTTTGGAGAGAACCAAACTCGAGCCTAAAACTTACAAGCTCGAGTTTAGCTCAGTCAGAGAGGAATTTGGCATTCTTAAACAAAGGCAAACTCGAGCCTACTCAACCAAGCTCGAGTTCATGTCTCTTATGCGGAAAAACATCATTCCGAAAGTCTCATTTCTCATCCAGATGATTACCCAATAACTTATACTTCTTCTTAACATTATTTATATCATATATGTATAAGTTAGTGTGATTAAAATGAAGGATTAGAAGCAAATCAAGAAATGACAGATTTGTGAAGATGAACTTGCTGCACATTTCCAGAAATGGAGCGATGACAGATTTGAATGAGGAACTTGGACAAATGCTCAAGTGTAATGCTTCTCCAATACGTTCAGGCATTCAGAAGATGAAATAGAAGCCCCAATGTAACATCCCAAATTTTGAGTCTAAAGACTTGAGAATTAGCCTATTTTTGAGAGACTACTAGGCCCTGTTTATGAGGAGTGGCATTTAAGTCGATATGTCATATGGGTTATTTTGAATAAGGTCAAGGAATATTTTCCTTTAATTTTTCTCAACCAATTCATTTTAGACAAAGACTCCATTTGGAGAGCAAAGTCACGTGCTTCTCATGCATGGCTATTCTAATTCCTTATTTATTTCTCTATGGCCAATAACAGAACCCTTAGTTCCTGCTTTATACATTTGGTCAGCAAAGCCCATTTTGATTTGCTCCATGAAACCCAACAAGAACCAGCAGCAATACGTGACCCAACAAATGCACATTACCCATTAAATCAGTTTTCCTCCCTGCACACAAAACCAAACATATATATATATATATATATATATATATCTTTCGGCCTGCTGCAATCGAGAGGGATCAAATCGCGTAAAACAAGCCCGCAATCTCAACGCCTTTACGAAAGCTCAGAAGGACCAGAGACGCATTATCTGTACGTCATTGAGGAACTGTGCCCATGCGTCTCGAGCCCATCACAGATCATTACCTATCGGTCCATCGTTTTCCTCGGTCTGCTCCTTGGTCCTATATATAACCATTATCTGAATCTTCCAACCATTTACTTCCTTTGGCCGAGAGAGAACGAGTGAGGGAGTTGGAGAAAAAAAAAAGTTCCAAACTGTTGCTTGCAAAGTTAGAGAAAAACGCTGAAAGAGGAGAGGACCGAGCACTCCTCCATTTCTGGTTCATCCATTCGGCCAATCAGAGAACGCAGCAGAGGCGAGAGAACCAGAACTGATCAAGGTGAGTTTTGAACCTCTTTCCGTCTAGCTTCCATGGTTTCTGCACGTCTGGTTTCTGAGTTTGAAGTTTATGTGGGTTGGTTTCACTTCTGCACGTGGGTCTTGGTGTTTTAAAGCTTAAGAAGTTGAGGGTTTTGGTTCTGCATACGTGCTCTGGTCTGAATGCCGAAAACAGAGAATATTTAAGAGCTTTCTGTTGCATGCACTTGGTTCTAATTGGTTAATATTTGAAGCCTAACGTTTCATGCACGTATTAGATGTTTTTGGATTAGTTATTGCTGAACTAAAAGCTTGCTGTTTCGGTGGAAAGACACTGCACACTATAAGATAAACGTTTGGAATCATATTGCTGGATGAGTACATGTAGTATTTTATCCAGTTGGGAGCATAAACCGAACCTAGAACCTTTGTTTAGAAGTATTGGAGTCAGGAATAATAATGAAAGGTCAATGTAAAGCTTAAATGAAATGCAAAACGTGAAAAGAGAAGCTACTGTCATTTCTGAAAACTGAGTTTTTGCTACTGGAACAGTCGTTTTGAGTAGGGTAAAAACTAGGGTAAATGACCTTGTTTGAACCTGAAATTTTTTGGGTCTTTAGTACACATCTATACCTTTAATATGAGCTTTAGATCACCTAAAAATGAGGTCTATAACTCCAGATATGATTTTTGGAAGTTGAGCTAAAAATTCTGGAAAGTTTCAGTATGATTCTGGAGGAACAAAATGACGTTGCATTTCGGACAAAGTAAACAAAGTTAAACAAATGTTAAATTCTCCAGATATATAGTAGACACAGAGAGCTTTAATTTGATAGGTCACAAGCCTCATTTGGAGCTGTATCCAAAGAGATATGAATTTTTGAAATGGACCTATTATCCTGGAACTATTTTCTGGACAGAGAAGGATGAACGAAAATCTGGGAATGATACAGCAACTAATAAGCCTAGTGATTATTTTTCTATGAAACTAGACTTAATTAGTGTCACATAGAAATTTGAATCACCCCAATCGGAGATCTAGTGAATTAATTATGAATTTTCAAAAGTTAATGAAAATTCTGAGAATTTAAAGTTAAGTCTGAAAGTAGGAAATTAAGGGAATGTGGTTAATCCATAATTCGTGTAGTTAGTGACTTTGCGATGCAAAAAGTGACTAATGACAATGGTAAACGTTTATAGGTATATCTTGACACCTCTACCGATCCCATCAATTCCGGACAAAGTTAAGGATTCAAGTTTGAGGTGGGTAACTGTTATCTTATTAGCTTGTATGTATGTATTCATGTATGACTGATCATGGTTGCTAGATAATTTGCATGTATGTATCCTAGCTATGGATTGGGGCTGCGTGTCCCATAGGGCTGCGTGTCCTAAAATGGAGCTGCGTGTTCCAAAGGGCTGCGGTCCTTGGTCATTAGCTGCGGTTAACAGTGCGACTTGTTTATTGTGAATTACTCTATGCTTATACATGTGTTATACCGTGATTTATATTTCATACCGCATATGAGATTAATCTGTTACCCACAGGGTTCATTCATTTGAACTCCGGATCGCATGAAAGAGACAGGTGGTGGATCGGGATCAAGAAGAAAGATGCAATTGTAAGGGTTAGGAACCTTTTGAAAAAAAAATAGGTAGTTCGATTGTATTTTATCGTTTATCATTTGTCTATTATGGAATAATGTATTAACATCCCACTATGGGATAGATTTGAATCGCGAAAAATTCATCCTCATGTTTTCAAGCTAAGTTATTTTGTTAAAGTTTTATTCCGCAATTAAGTCGTCCAAATTATTTCGATGCCTGTGCGCTATAACTCTGATAAATAAGGGCGTCAAAAGGACGGGCGTTACAGTTTGGTATCAGAGCATCGATTTGGACAAAGTTTTTGAAAAAGGATTTAACAAAACTTAGTTATTTCGAAAACATAATGAGGATTTACGAAGGAGAATTACCTCCTGACGAACTTTGCGGGTCCTATCGTACGCGCAGAGGAGCGATGAGGGTGAAAACTGCTAGGAAAAGAGTATTGATTTAACCTTGGTTATGGGATACAGAAAAGACAGACGTGGTGACATAGAATATGGGTTCTGGTCCGGTAAGGGTCGGACACCATGCATGCATCGGGGCATAGCTCCGGGGATAGGGGTCTTTGACTGAGTCCTTAGCGGTGGTGGTCCGTTACATAAAAAGGATACAGTGGATATCAAGGCGATAATACTTAGCATTTATGGGGAAGCCATATGTGTTGAACTTAGATTGGCACAGATATGGGTAGTTGGTACCCAGAGATATGTGTATCGGCATTAGTACCCCCAGAACAAATCGGCACCCGGAAGTTAAGCATGCTTAAGCAAGAGAAATCTCGGGATGAGTGACATCCTGGGAAGTATCATAGGAATTTGGGATTCCTTTGATTTGAGGTTTAAGTACCGGAGGCAAGGGTAAACTTGCATATGCTGATTAGACAACGACGACAACCACAACAACAACAACAACCACGACCACAACCACAACAGCAACTACACCCAAGTGATTTGAGAATGGTTATATGGTAATCCTTAGGGATACCATGATAGACCAAATACGAAGATGATTAAGATAAAGATTATGTCTGGAGTTGGAATAATAGTCCATATATATAGAATGACCCAGATGAGATGTTAGAATTAAAGATAGCGGATCAAGGAACTACTAAAGGGTAAGAACCTAATAAAGATATGAATTCTCGTTATAATGATTCAGAGACGATTAACTGAAGCTACTTATGGGAAATTTTGATCGGAGAGGGCTACCTACGGGGAGTTCCGATCGAGAAGGTCTACCTACAAAGGATGCTGACCGGAGAGCCTGACCAGTCAGAAAAGACTGAGTTAAGCACCGAGTAAAGTGCCGTAGAGTGAAGCCACCGTGACGACGAACCGTAGAATGAAGTCGCCGTGACAACGAACCATAGAGTAGAGCTACCAGTGTATCGGATCTCAAGGTAAGTACATTGTAACGAATCTCATATCTTATGGGTTCCCTAGAGAAAAGGTTTACGTGATCTGTTGTATTGCTATAGAGTACTCCAGTGCTGTATGATATATCTATGTTATAATATGACTATACAATGGGCAGTAGGACCTTTGGGACTAGTGTGTCTATAGGTCGTTGGACATGTATACGTTTGGTGAGAAGCCCTAAGTCCTGTGAGACTATTGTGTTTATAGGCTGGTAGAAGCTCATAGTTGTTAGATAACAAATATCGAGAAGTGTCCCGAAAAGTTTGTGAAACCCGAGGATGGCAAGCAATTTTCGAATAGTTGGGAGACTAAAGTAGAATGGACTAAGCATTCTACGATGGCTTGAGTAGCCAAGGGCAAAGGACATAATGGATAGGTAGTAATGACCTTCTAAGACTAATTGTCTTGTCCCTAAAAATGTTTAAAAATGGAATTTTAAACTTTCCAATGCACCTACTATACTTGAAATCTTCAAATTGAATTTTTGAATTTATTAATTTTCGTCGAGTTTGAATGGGATGTTTTCAAAGGAATTTAAGACCAAGGAGGTGGTCACTTTGAAATGATGTTGTCTCATAGAAGGGTTTGGTAGAACCCGTGTTTGAAATTGAGTTTTGGAACTACGTGATGTAAGGCAAGACAAGTCGAAGAGGTCGAAATCGTAGTAGATGTACTCGATTTTTGGATCTTGCTAAATGTTTTAGTATGTTTTGAATCGCTAGCCATTGTTTAAAGCTCTTTTGAGGGGATTAGTTTTTAAAAGCTTATACTCGCACTCAAAGAAGTGTATGCATCCAATCTAGGTAGTTTCGCCTTGTAAGGGCGCATGTTTTACCTTGTTTGGTCGGGACCCACGTAGGTGTTTGGAGCAGAGCTCTGGACATTGTCCTTATTCCCAGGTGGGGATTCTGGTGGTGGCCCGTTAATGTGCCAGTGCAGACACTGGGTCCTGAGTAGGGATGGAAACACTCCCACATTAGTCAACAAGTGTGTTGCCACTGCGGTGGTTTGTGTATGAAAGGTTTGGAATATGCCGCTGTACCATAAGGTTGAAGTGGTGGCGAGAGCTTTTAAATTTGGAAAGTGAATGATCCTGCTCATAAATGTGTACCGTAGTAAATGTTTTCGAAATAGTCCGGCGGTGAATTGTTTTCACGAAAATTTGAGTCGGCAGCGATTAAGTTTGAAAATGTGATAGCATTATTTGTATAGTGCAGGTTGAGAAACGTATTGCAACCACATAAATTTTCAATGTGTGAGAATTTGAAAATGAGACGGCATAGTTGAAATGAAAAGAGGTGCAATTGGTGATTGTATTGATACCGGAACAGAAACTATGAGAATGGCCTAGAGATCTGAATCGGGTAGGTCAGATAAAATTGCCAGCGTGCTAAATAAGAGAAAAGTGGTTTGAGAGCTTAAGTTGAGAAAGCTCAGACACGGGATAGACGAGCAGAGGCTCGAGGCGTTAAGACCCGGTGAGCAATATCTAGAGTACATCTTGAGGCCGGCAAAACATTCGATCAGTCGTGATAGATAAGATATCTAAGTTTGAGGGTAATTCCTATGTAGAAGGGCTAGAAATCAAGGGTTGTGACAATAGAATGCGCCTAAGGCTAATATGTGATAAGCCGATAGACGTAATGAGTCAGCAAGTGAAGCCTGCGTAACCAAGCACTGTGAGAATGGACCAACCGGTCCAGTTTTTGAATATTACACCTGGGTACAAAATGAACGAGATTGTTAGGGTGCACGTTTAGTAAGCATGCAAAGGAAAGGAATAGACTAGATGTCTAAAATAATTCCACGAAGATATAGGTTCAAATTTCGAGGACGAAATTTAAATTAACGGGGGGAGAATTGTAACATCCCAAATTTTGAGTCTAAAGACTTGAGAATTAGCCTATTTTTGAGAGACTACTAGGCCCTGTTTATGAGGAGTGGCATTTAAGTCGATATGTCATATGGGTTATTTTGAATAAGGTCAAGGAATATTTTCCTTTAATTTTTGAAGGAAGAATTATGTGAATTTTAATGGGTCAATATTGGGAGGAAAATGAAATATAAGAAATAGTGGTGTTAAGTGTGGGCCCTTATGCATAATGTTTCAACTTGATATTCAGTTAGTAGTTGGACAATGAAAGATGCAACACCTTATTTTCTTCAAAGCCACGTGCTCATGTAGATATATATATATATATGCAGAATACCAACTCCTTCATTTCTCAACCAATTCATTTTAGACAAAGACTCCATTTGGAGAGCAAAGTCACGTGCTTCTCATGCATGGCTATTCTAACTCCTTATTTATTTCTCTATGGCCAATAACAACCCTTAGTTCCTGCTTTATACATTTGGTCAAGAAAGCCCATTTTGATTTGCTCCATGAAACCCAACAAGAACCAGCAGCAATACGTGACCCAACAAATGCACATTACCCATTAAATCAGTTTTCCTCCCTGCACACAAAACCAAACATATATATATATATATATATATATATATATATATATATATATATATATATATATATATATATATATATATATATATATATATATCTTTCGGCCTGCTGCAATCGAGAGGGATCAAATCGCGTAAAACAAGCCCGCAATCTCAACGCCTTTACGAAAGCTCGAAGGACCAGAGACGCATTATCAGACGTCATTGAGGAACTGTGCCCATGCGTCTCGAGCCCATCACAGATCATTACCTATCGGTCCATCGTTTTCCTCGGTCTGCTCCATGGTCCTATATATAACCATTATCTGAATCTTCCAACCATTTACTTCCTTTGGCCGAGAGAGAACGAGTGAGGGAGTTGGAGAAAAAAAAAAGTTCCAAACTGTTGCTTGCAAAGTTAGAGAAAAACGCTGAAAGAGGAGAGGACCGAGCACTCCTCCATTTCTGGTTCATCCATTCGGCCAATCAAAGAACGCAGCAGAGGCGAGAGAACCAGAACTGATCAAGGTGAGTTTTGAACCTCTTTCCGTCTAGCTTCCATGGTTTCTGCACGTCTGGTTTCTGAGTTTGAAGTTTATGTGGGTTGGTTTCACTTCTGCACGTGGGTCTTGGTGTTTTAAAGCTTAAGAAGTTGAGGGTTTTGGTTCTGCATACGTGCTCTGGTCTGAATGCCGAAAACATAGAATATTTAAGAGCTTTCTGTTGCATGCACTTGGTTCTAATTGGTTAATATTTGAAGCCTAACGTTTCATGCACGTATTAGATGTTTTTGGATTAGTTATTGCTGAACTAAAAGCTTGCTGTTTCGGTGGAAAGACACTGCACACTATAAGATAAACGTTTGGAATCATATTGCTGGATGAGTACATGTAGTATTTTATCCAGTTGGGAGCATAAACCGAACCTAGAACCTTTGTTTAGAAGTATTGGAGTCAGGAATAATAATGAAAGGTCAATGTAAAGCTTAAATGAAATGCAAAACGTGAAAAGAGAAGCTACTGTCATTTCTGAAAACTGAGTTTTGCTACTGGAACAGTCGTTTTGAGTAGGGTAAAAACTAGGGTAAATGACCTTGTTTGAACCTGAAATTTTGTGGGTCTTTAGTACACATCTATACCTTTAATATGAGCTTTAGATCACCTAAAAATGAGGTCTATAACTCCAGATATGATTTTTGGAAGTTGAGCTAAAAATTCTGGAAAGTTTCAGTATGATTCTGGAGGAACAAAATGACGTTGCATTTCGGACAAAGTAAACAAAGTTAAACAAATGTTAAATTCTCCAGATATATAGTAGACACAGAGAGCTTTAATTTGATAGGTCACAAGCCTCATTTGGAGCTGTATCCAAAGAGATATGAATTTTTGAAATGGACCTATTATCCTGGAACTATTTTCTGGACAGAGAAGGATGAACGAAAATCTGGGAATGATACAGCAACTAATAAGCCTAGTGATTATTTTTCTATGAAACTAGACTTAATTAGTGTCACATAGAAATTTGAATCACCCCAATCGGAGATCTAGTGAATTAATTATGAATTTTCAAAGTTAATGAAAATTCTGAGAATTTAAAGTTAAGTCTGAAAGTAGGAAATTAAGGGAATGTGGTTAATCCATAATTCGTGTAGTTAGTGACTTTGCGATGCAAAAAGTGACTAATGACAATGGTAAACGTTTATAGGTATATCTTGACACCTCTACCGATCCCATCAATTCGGACAAAGTTAAGGATTCAAGTTTGAGGTGGGTAATGGTTATCTCGTTAGCTTGTATGTATGTATTCATGTATGACTGATCATGGTTGCTAGATAATTTGCATGTATGTATCCTAGCTATGGATTGGGGCTGCGTGTCCCATAGGGCTGCGTGTCCTAAAATGGAGCTGCGTGTTCCAAAGGGCTGCGGTCCTTGGCTGTTAGCTGCGGTTAACAATGCGACTTATTTATTGTGAATTACTCTATGCTTATACATGTGTTATACCGTGATTTATATTTCATACCGCATATGAGATTAACTGTTACCCCGGGTTCATTCATTTGAACTCCGGATCGCATGAAAGAGATGGTGGTGGATCGGGATCAAGAGGAAAGATGCAAACGTAAGGGTTAGGAACCTTTTGGAAAAATATAGGTAGTTGGATTGTATTTTACGTTTATCATTTGTCTATTTTGGAGTAATGTATTAAGAACCCACTATGGGATAGATTTGAATCGCGAAAAATTCATCCTCATGTTTTCAAGCTAAGTTATTTTGTTAAAGTTTTATTCCGCAATTAAGTCGTCCAAATTATTTCGATGCCTGTGCGCTATAACTCTGATAAATAAGGGCGTCAAAAGGACGGGCGTTACACCCAACGGATTCATCATTCAAAGGATCTGTTATGACAGATTTGAATTTGCCTCAAAGTCCAATAAAGCAACTCAATGCTTTATTTTAATATATCCTATCAAGCAAGACAAATGGGTGACAGCCTGGAAAGGAGCCCAACCATACTTCAAGGCAGAAAACAAGGCTTCCACTTACCAATGCTGAACATCATCATGGGAGACATTCCTCTAGAGCCAAACATTCAAATAATTAAGTCAGAATTGTTCCCAACAGCTATATTCAGACAACTGCACCTAGAATCATTCAAAAGCACTCACAACAGCTATATTCTCAAGGGAATTCGAATCTAAGTGCATCTCCAACGTTCATGACTTCAACCAGCATATATACTCAAAGTATTTGAAGTCAAACATACACAAGAGAAGAGATAAGAGCACACACAGAACAGAAAACGCAGAGACACAAGTCTGCATATTCAGAATGCCTATACTCTGATATTATTACCATTTACTCTCTGATTTTCAATGTCTACATATCTTAGAGAGTGAAATGAGTTGTCTAGTACTTCAGTGTTTATCTATTCACTTCTTAGAGAGAGAAGATTCATTTGTAGCCATTCTATCATTCTACCTTAGAGTTACTCAAGATTGGGTGATCTTGAGAAGGAAACACTGTGTGTTGATTACAGCTTGTAAGGGGAGTGAATCCTAGTGAGAGGATTGCTTCGAGTGCAGAGTGTGTAATCAAACAAGTGTATTGATTACAGGTTTGTAAGGGGAGTGAATCCTAGTGAGAGGATTACTTCAAGTACGAGAACTTGTAATCAAGTTGAAAGAAGATAGTGGATTGAAAATCTCAAGTGGAGCTTGAGGACTGGGACGTAGGTCAAGTTGGACCGAACCAGGATAAATCACGGTTGCATACTCTCTTCCCTTATCTCTTACATTCCAAAGATATATGTTTGAATGATTGCTTATCACTTTATAAATTATTGTTGTCATTCAAACTACTTTCAATAAGTTGCAGAAAAGTTTTTAAAGTTCTAAGTTTTAAATCAAACACCCAATTCACCCCCCTCTTGGGCGATAGCCAAGTCTTTCAAAACACACACAACCAATGCAGACGTATCGCTCCTAGCATACAGACATATCGCTCCCAGCATTACAGATGCATTGCTCCCAGCTTGCATACAGTTACACTCTAACATCTATATGCACTCAAACAACATAACAACTATACACACACAATACACATAGTACATATATGCATAACATAAACATCAGCGTTAGTGTTACAGTACGCGAACGTATCTTAGTTGACGGTATACGGTGCGTCTGTCGGTCGGTACGTGATTACAGATATCCTATAGGGATAAAAGCGCATTCATTAATGATCAATCATCATAACGGACACTTTAGTCCCAAATTACCATTTTACCCTTGTTCCCACTAATCGGCGGAATTTTGCCAGAACTTCGTTACTTTGACTCTAATATTCCAAAATTTTGACATATCTCTTTCTCCAACATATTTTTGAAATAAATATCATATTTAACCCTAAAACATGATATTAAAATAATACTTGGAAGATTAAAGATCAAACTAACATTTCTACTATAACTACCGAATCGAAAACTAGAACTTAAGACTAGGTACCGAAGAAATTACCCAGCACTTCGCTACTCCTTCTCCAGACTCCTCCTTCTCTCTAAAATCTCTCTCTATTTCGAAATGGCTCAAGGAATTGGTGTGAATTTTCAAGAGCAAATGAAGCCTATTTATAGAAAACTCTTATGGCAACTTTGGTAATTTCTTCCTACTTCTTTGACAAGTTTATGATGTCAACCCCCTTATGTCATCCCTGATTTATAATATACCCAGATGTTTACTACTTAGTCCAAGGATTTCAAGGTAGGATTTAATTTCTATCGGTTCTCATTTATCCTATTTGCTTTTTCACAAATATCTTCCTTTCTTTAATACTATTTCATCCACTTGCATAATGCTTTCACACTACTTTTCCTCTTCCTTTTTCTTCCTTATATTTCGAAATGCATGGCATCTTTTTGACAAAAGATGTTGCCTCCCACTTGCATCAATATCTCATATTCATGTATTCCTATTGGTTGGTGTTTTTATTTGACTTTTCAACTACTTCTTCATTAAGTTTACTAATTCAATTTCCACTCCCTTATGCACTTTAATTTCGTTTTCCCCATCCCCTTCTATCATCTTTTTATTTTTCTATTTTATTTCCCAATATGCATTAATATATCCTATATTAATTACCAAGAAATTCTCCCATTGGTTAATGCATTTTGCCATGGATTAAGGTTCAATTAATTAGAACCATTGGATTCAATTTCTTAGATTCAATCCTAGCCCTTGATTAATGTTGACTTGTCAAAGTTGTTACTAAACTTGTTTAGTGTCTTAATCAAATTCTTTGTTGGTTAATTAGGCTCTTAGGGATTTCACATAATTAACTCCCTTTGTTTATCTTTAAACAATTAGCAATTAATTACTTATTTAATCACTTACTAATTGTTGATAATTTTCTTAATTAGGATTAATCATTATCTCATAACTATTTTATTGACATTGGTTATATATGCTCCATGTAAAATATTAAAAATCATTGGACAACTTATGTCCCCCAAAATAATATTTAATTTCGCTTTATTATTTTCCAAGGGAAATAATCCCAAAAATTATCTAAATTAGAGACAACATACTCTCTAATTTTTAATAAATATTTTGTTGCCTCTTAGGATTTATCACAATATTTTCAGGGCATTTTATGGCCCATAATTGCATTTAGGGATTTTGACACTTTAATCCCTCTAATTTCACTAGAAATTTCCCTAGAAAATAGAATAAGTATACTACAAGGTCTTAAAACCACATATTCACCTATTTCCAATAGGTTTTATTTACCAATTTATGATATTTACCATAAGTCAGATTTTAGGGTATTACATTTCTCCCCTCGTTAAATAAAATTTCGTCCTCGAAATTTGCCCTATACCACCTAGTCTTTTTACTAACTAAATCCCAGACCATATGCTTCGGATCTTTATGCTATCCAAATATTTCCAAGTCGTTTGAATTGAGAATTTTCTCTAGCCCGACTACAAAGATCTTGTCATATCGTACCTTGATATATAGTGTTTTCCGTGGCGCCCATACACAGCGGTCAACACCAGATACCAAAATGTCTCCATGGCGCCCATACACCAGGGCAACACAAGATACCTTAAATGTTTTCATGGCGCCCATACACCATGGTAACACAATATACCTCCTACTCAATGACACGATCACGGTCGGATTGTAATAACTAAGAAACATGAAACACGTCACGGAGGTGATTCACGTGAGCATATGATTCAGCCTAGAGAAGATTCCTTATTAAAAGAGATAGTACCTTGGACCATCTCCCTTAATATGAGTATCATAATTGAGTAAATAATACCTATTGGAAATAGGTGAATATGAGGTCTCAAATTCTATGTGGAAATTATCTTATTTTCTAGGATAAATTCCTTTGAAATTAGAAGAATAAAGTGCTAAAATCCCTAAAATGCACTTATGGGTCATAAAATGTCCTGAAAATATTAGGATAAATCCTAGGTGGCAATAAAATAATTATTAAAAATAGGAAAGTATGTTGTCTCTAATTTAGGTAATTTTTGGGATTATTTTCCTTGGAAAATAAAGAGGCAAAATTTAATATTATTTTGGGGGACATGAGTTGTCCAATGATTTTTAATACTTTACATAGAGCATAAAATACCAATGTCAGTCCAATAGTTGTGAGGAAATGATTAATCCTAATTAAGAAAATTACAACGATTAGTAAGTGATTAGATAAATAATTACTGGCTAATTATCTAAGCATGGACAAGGGTAATACCCAAAGTTAATTATGTAAAGCCCCTAATTTGTGATTAATGACCAAGAGAGGATTAGGATTGGCATAAAGAGTATGATTAATTAACTAAGCATAGTTAAGAAGTATATAAAATGAATTACATGAAAACCCTAAAGCCTAATTAACCATAAAGATAATCCTTGTGAGATAAAGGAACCAATGGGAGAATTTCTTCCTAAACTAATATAAGATAATTAAAGCATATTGGAAATTAAATAACAAAATAAAAAGATGAATAAAGAGGGAGAGGGGGCAGCCGAATTGATTGATTAAAGGGGAAGGTATTGAAGTAATAAACTTTGCTAACAAGTTGTTGAAAGGTCAAAGATTTCAACTTGCCAATAGGAACACTTTGTTCATGATATTGTATGCAAGTGGAGAAGCATTTCCTTGGCCAAAAAGTGTCCATGCATTTCGAAAATGAGAAAGAGAAAGAAGAGAAAAAGATGCCAATGTGAATGCAAATGCAAGTGGTAATAGTATAATAATAAAGAAAGAAGAGATATTTGTTAAAAAGCTAATAGGATAAATGAGAACCGATAGAAATTAAATCCTACCTTGAAATCCTTGAACTAAGTAGTAAACAACTGAACATATTATGAATCAGAGGATTTTTGTCCCGAAGTTGGTGTTATCCGAAGCAATTTCCATAACCGACGGCGTTTTCCCTGAAATCTTCAGCAGGATAGGAAATACCCTTAGTGGGATCAAAAATTTAGTTAACCCAAATATTTTGAAAGAGTAAGTTTAGATCTTCAAGGAGTTGCTAAGGAATTTTTGAGATTTTGCAAGATTACGCGATTAGAACACCGAACAGGAGAACTTTATCGGTTCAATACCATAAAGCAAGGGATGGCATAAGGGGGATGACATCATTTTGTTTAATTTTGGGGCATGGGAGGTCGGCACACTAGGTGTGTGGAGGAGAATTGAGCTTCAAAAGTGACTTTAATTCCATGGCCAACAATTGAAGGAGAAGGAGTTGGAAGTTACAAAAATGCCCTCACATTTTCTCTATAAATAGGCCCCTTGATTCACTTCATTTCCTCACCAATTCACAAAGAAATCCTAGAGAGAGTTTAGAGAGAAGTGAGAGAAAGGAGGAGCTTTGGAGAAGGAGTAGCGAAGTGCTGGGTAATTTCTTCGGTACCTAGTCTTAAGTTCTAGTTTTTGATTCGGTAGTTATAGTAGGAATGCTAGTTTGATCTTTAATATTCCAAGTTGGTTTAGATATCATGTTTTAAGGTTAAATATGATATACATTTCGAAAATTATGTTGAAGGAAGAGTTATGTCAAAATTTTGGAAGATTAGAGTCAAAGTAGCGAAGCTCTGGCGAAATTCTGCCGATTAGTGGGGTTAGGGGTAAAATGGATATTTTTGACTAAAATGACTGTTATGATGATTGATTAGTAACAAATACGCTTTGTCCTTATAGGATACCTGTGATTATGTTCTGACCAACGGTTGTACCGTATATCGTCAACGGAGGTACGTTCGCGTACTAGTAACACTAACTCTGATGGTTATTATTTGCATATATGTATTTCCTCCGTTATGTAGTATTTCCTCCATTGTGCTTTAACCTTACATGTGACTGTATTGTTTTTGCCGTCCATATCCGATTTTGTCCAATGTGCATTGTGCCTTAACCATACATCCGACTGTATTATTGTCCATTGTGCCTTAACCTTACATCCGACTGTATTGTTATTGCCGTGCATATCTGATCATGTACATTTCTCATTGTGCCTTAACCTTACATCCGACTGTATTGTTATTGCTATATATATCTGATTATGTATACCCTACATCTGATCATAGTAAGTGTCGCCAAAATTCCATGAATATCTGTAGTACATATATGATGTATGTAAACATGAGGTTAACCGTTACCTGGAGTCCGTATGCATTGGACCTCAGCCCTTAATATAGCTTCAGGGTCGGGAGGACCGAGGAACGAGGAGAAAGGCAAGATGCATACTTAGGGACCGGCTGAAGATCTCTTCTGTTGCCATAGCGTGAGAATCACCAGGGAGCCACTTTCCGTGATTGTATATTACTTTTGAAACACTCTTGTATCGCTGTTTAACCAGCAAGACATGCTACCGTGGGTACTTTGAATGTATGTCAGTTACTCTTATGCTACGATGCGTTACTCTGATGAAAAAAAATATACTGCTTTTGAAAATGAGATGTTATAGAACCCCCACCCCCAACACATTCAAAAAATGTTTTTTTAAAAAAAAAACCCCACCACCCCCTCGTCGGTGGCCGGTGGGCCGCCAGCCGCCGGCGGATGGGCATCGGCCACCAGTCACCGGCGAGGGGGGTGGTGGGGTTTTGTTTTTAAAAAAACATTTTTCTGAATGTGTAGGGGTGGGGTTCGAACCCCCACCCCTAACACATTCTTGGGGCCAAGTGGCCTGCCAGTTGGGCCACTTGGTTCTTTTAATATATATATATATATATATATATATATATATATATATATATATATATATATATATATATATATATATATATATATATATATATATATATATATATATATATATATAAACATTTTTTCATCAATGGTATTTACAAAACTTGTAATGGTATATACAAAGGGTTTATCGTTTGTCATGTTACTTGACATAAGGTTATGTCAAGTCACCCCAAAACTACGTCGTTTTGGGAGTTCATTAATCCCTTAACCCCAGAACGACGTCGTTTTGGGGTTAGGGGAATTAATGAATCGTATTTTGGTAAAATTCATGTAATAAATAAAAAAACAAAAATATTAAAATACTCTTCATTAATTCCTTTAACTTTCAAAACGACGTCATTTTGGTAATAGGAGAATTAATGAACTCCCAAAGCGATGTAGTTTTGGGGTGACTTGACGTAACCTTATGTCAAGTGACATAACAAACGATAAACCCAATTACAAATCCTATAATGCCATTTACAAATTCAATAATGCTATTTACAAATTTTTTTTCAAGTTTACATTTTTTTTCCTCTTTAATGCCTTTGAGTGAAAAAAAAGTGCACATTTACAGAACCAATAACGCCATTTACAAATTCAATAATGCCATTTACAACCTTTTTTCAAGTTTACATTTTTTTTTTTCCTTTTTAATGCATCTGAATGAAAAAAAAATGCACATTTACAAATCCTATAACATCATTTACAAATTCAATAACGCCATTTACAAATTCAATAACATCATTTACAACTTTTTTTAAGTTTGTAAATGGCGTTATTGAATTTGTAAATGATGTTATAGGATTTGTAAATGTGCATTTTTTTTTCACTTAGAGGCAGTAAAGAGGAAAAAAATGTACACTTGGAAAAAAATTGTAAATAGCGTTATTGAATTTGTAAATGGCGTTATAGGTTTTGTAAATGTGCATTTTTTTTTCACTCAGAGGCATTAAAGAGGAAAAAAAATGTAAACTTGAAAAAAATTTGTAAATGGCGTTATAGGATTTGTGAATACCGTTAAAAGTTTTGTAAATACCATTGAAAAAATGTTAAGAAGAATACATATATTTGTTAATGTATGTATATATATATATATATTAAAGGAACCAAATGGCCCAACTGATGGGCCATTTGGCCCCAAGAATGTGTTGGGGGTGGGGGGTTTGAACCCCATCCCTACACATTCAAAAAAATGATTTTTTTTAAACAAAACCCCACCACCTCTCTCGCCAGTGGCCGGTGCCCAGCCACTGTCGGCGGCCCTCTGGCGAGGGTGTTTTTATTTTATTTTTAATTTATTTAAAACTAAGGGTAAAAGGGTAATTTCACCCGAATTTGCATATCCCTCATAGGTCCTTGGTACCTCTCAGTCTTTTTGCAAATTCAACGAACATTTGGGGGTTTTGCAAATTCAAATGGTATTTATATGGGATTTTCCATTTTTTCTATCCCTATTTCGATTTGTTTTAGTGAAAGAAAAGGAGGAAGCTTCAAGAACCCCCTCAACCTAGATGAGCCCCATCGCCACTCTCCATGTTTGCCGCCAAATCCTGTTTGCTAGCCTCTGACTGCCGCTATTGTGGGTGTTGTCGTTTCCTTGCTCATTCGTTATCTCCCTTGGTTAGATTTCTTCTTCCTCCTCTGCCTTCAATCGACGCTGTCTTGTGGTTCTATGTGAGCAAAATTCTGAAATTGTTCTTTTGGTCCTTCGATTATGTAGGTACACACACACAATCAAAACTCTCCCCCTTCTCATGTTTCTATGTTGTTGTCATGTGTATGGGTTGTTGTTGAGCTTCAAATGATTTTCTGGTTGCATTTTGGGGAGGGACGTTGAAAGTTTAGACAGGGAAAAATGGTAGCCTGAGGAGCTTGTATGGTTAGGAACTGTTACTGTACGTAATTGGTTTGGTTACTATAATGGGAAGAATGTAGATTTAAGTTTTGTTGTCTCTGCTTTTGTTTCAATTTTTTTAATAAAGAATCACTTTTGGGAAAATTTGTTAAACTACATTGATGCTTGTACATGGTTGCTAATACATAGAACATGGTGTTTTCTGTGATTTAATTTTATAAAGCACTTAAGTGTTTGATAAAATGTGTAGAAGAGGAATGTATGTGCTGTTTTCTTTCACACAAAAATCTTAGATAAGAAATTCATTATGAAGTTTAAAAAAAAAAAAAAAAAGAATTGTTTGATCCTTGGATGTTTTGGTGAAATGGAATATTGGGACTTTGGTGAAGCTATTTTGATGCCCAATAGCTATATGATTGTTAAATGGTGGAATTTGATGTGTGATAGTGTTTGCTAAAGTGAAGAAGAGAAGAGTTTGGTTGTGTTTATTGATTAAATTGTTTAAGGTCACTGTTGAAGTGGTAGAGAGGTATGTAGATGTTGTGTTGGTTTCTAAATTGAATATTGGAAAATGTATAGAATAAAAGGGAAAGTAGTAGATGTTCTTTTAAATTCAAAACATTGGGTTTAATACTTAGGAGCTGTAAAACATAATTATTATTTGAACTTGTGACTTTATCATCTATGAAAAAGTGTTTAAAACTCAAGTTTTTCCTTTATTTTGAATTGTTACAAATTGAGGATTGAAATGGTGTATTGTTGAGATTATTTGTTGGTTGGCATAATAAACAATTGATATTAGTAACGAAATTGATAATGAAGCCATGGAATAAATTGAAAATACGTGACTTATAATTTAAGAATTAAGTTGATTGCTCTTATGGTAGTATTTGGAATGTATATAGCTTATATGCTAGAATGCGTAAGAGTGATGCTTGGATGTTAACTACAATAGTTATGAGATGGTTAAAAGTAGTAAATGATTTGTTTTAAATGGATTTTGTAAGTTTCAGAGTTTAAGTAAAAGTAAAAGTAAATGACAATGACATTACTTTAGGTATTAGGGGATAAAAGAGTGATCATCTTTGCAAAAGTAGCTAGGTAGGAGAATTTTAATTTATTTATTTGGGAGCGCAATAGGTGAGTGAATAGCGTCCTATTATAATTTTTATCAATGATATTTTTACTACTTACCATATTTTCATGTTAATTATCATCTTTATAAGTATGATTTTGCTAATGAATGTTTTCGGATTGGTATCATGCTCTTATTGATATTGAAATGAGTATAAATTGATGATTTTATTTATTCTTCTCCTATTACTTCATAATATAACACATGATTATCTACACACACACAAAATGCTAGGGAAACTTTTGATTTTCTCAAAAAAACTTGATGATAAGATAGTCTTGTATTTTAGAAGGTTTGCAAGCAAGTTTTGTTATTTGGAAAGGTTTTTGTTTGAAATATTGTTTGTGAACTTTCATGCTTGGACATTCTACTATGTTGTAATCGATATGTGTAACATCCCAATTTTCAAAAGCGGAATATATATTTTTTCTCATCAGAGTAGAGCATCAGAGCAAGTAAATGATTGAGTAACTGATACAACATAAACTGTGGCGTAACTATCTGTTCATAAAGAACGGTACATTTATTTGTACATATCTTAAATATCTTCGGTCGGGTCTTCACGCGTGCTGTTTACTCTGCTTACTCTTATCTTTTGTCCTCGGGTCTCTGGACCTTGAAGCTATAGTAAGAGCTGAGGTCCAATGCCCATCGGACCTCAGGTAACGGTTAACCTCATGCATATGTAAACAATATATGTATGATAGATATTCCTTAATATTACAGCAATAATCAATACAAAAGCCCATAATAGATGTATGATAACAGTACAATCAAATGTAAAGTTAAATAGTCTGCACCACCCGTGCCACGATAGCATGTCGTGCCTTTAGCGCTAGGAAAACTTATCGGTGTTATCATGACCATAACCCTGTAAAGCTGTATGTAGTGATCTAAGCCCCATAAACTTAGTCATGGTGCATGTCCAAGACAGAGTCTCATTCATGACTTTATGAAAGTATCCATCATATATAAGTATACTATAAGCATTAGAGTCAGTGTTACAGTACGCGTCCGTACTTTCGTTGATGAATCCGGTACGTCTATCGGTCGGAACGTGATCACAGATATCCTATAAGGATAATATCATATTTATTAATTCATAATCAATATCCTAACAGATATTTTAGTCACAAATGACTATTTTACCCCTGACTCCAGAAATGGCTAACCGATAAAATTTCGTCAGAGCTTCGCTACTCTGACCCTCAACTTTCAAAACTTACTTCCTACCATGTTTTTACCTCGTCAGACATCTTTCAATGCAATGAGGCATAAAAACAAGAATAGGAATTTTATTTCCTACTTCCTAGATCTAACTAACATCTATACCAAAGAACTATAAAACTAAAGACTAGAACTTAAAAGCTAAGGACCGAAGAACTTACCAAGAACCTTGCTCCTCCTTCTCCAAGACTCCTCCTTCTCACTTTCTCTCTATGTTTCGAATTGCTCTTTGCAATTTTGGTGTGAGAATTCAAATGAAATGAAGGGCCTATTTATAGGAAAAGGGTATGGCATTTTGGTAGTTCCATTGAACTTCCTATTCTCAAATCTCATCCATTGGATCTAGGGTTAATTTTGAGCTCTCATCCTCACCATCCATTCTTCCAAAAACGTCCTCCTCTCTCTCCCTTATCTCTTCCACTTTTTAAAACACCTTGTTGGCCTCATTTATGTCCACAACTCTTACTTTATGCTAGCTTTATCAAAACATTGCATTGTTGGGTAATTCCTCACCATATGCTTGTGTAGTTTAGTTGAAAAGATGATAGTTTTTAATTAAGTTTCTTCTTCAACTTACTAATCTCATAGTCATGGCTTCATTAGGGGTTTTTACTAGCATTTTAGTCATTTTAGGATTAATCCCAAAAGTTAAGGAAATGATTTTGGAAATAACCCACTTCAAACTAAAAATATACTTGTTCATAAAAAGTCCTTATATTTGATGTATGATTAACATATTTCAGTACACAATTTATTTTCTATCGGTTCTCATTTACTTATGTCTTGAATTAATCTCAATGGTTCTCAAAATATTTGCACTCTTTCTCTCTCCCAAATACTTGGCCCACAACCTCACACACCTCACAACACTTACACACCACACACTACACACACACACACAACTCCCTTTTCTCTCTCTTATACTACACTCACAACTCTCTCTTACACACACACACACACTCAACCGTCCCCCTCCCCCTTTTTTTCTATTCTTTTTGTTTTTCAATAAATCTTATATTATTTTAGAAAAATTCTCCCATTGGTGGATTATGCTTCACATGGATTCAGCTTTATGGTTAAATTAAAACCCTTAGATCTAGCTTTATGAGGTTTAATCCTAGCCATTGATTTTAGTTGACTTGTCAAAGTTGATTAACAAGTTTGATTAGTGTCTTAATCTTATGCTTTAGGGATTTTATGTAACCAATCTTAAACCCTTCTTAATCATGCCTTTAAAACATGTTACTTAATTAATCATGAAAGTCTTTGGAATTAACTTAATTAATGAAGATTTAATTATCTACTAATTGTTGACAATTTTCTTTAATTGGATTAATTATTTTCTCACAACTTTTAGGTTTACTTTGGTCATTTATGCACCATGCATTATTTTAATAATCATAGGGCAACTTATGTTCCCTAAAATAAAATTGGGTTTTTGCCTCTTTAAATTCCAAGGAAAATAACAAGTAAATTACTAAAACTAGAGACAACATACTTTCCTATTTAGAATAGGTATTAATTGTCAAAATATAACCTTTTGGGTATCACATTATAAGATTTAACCCTTGGCTTATTTAATTTCAAGGGAAAGTTTCTTTAAAATAATAGCTAGTGAACTTCCAAGGTTTGAGACCACATATTCACCTATTCCCAATAGGTATTTTTTACCAAAATATAATGTTTATAATGATTATGAATTTCAGGGTATTACAATATGAATTAAATTGGTATTGAAATAACAACTTTTCCTTGCTTTGATAAATTGGTCCCATGCATGCTTGAAAAACGATTTGAGAGGGCTAGGATGTTAATTAAAATTAGATATGGAAGGCTAGGATTAAACCTCATAAAGCTAAATCTAAAGGCTTTAATTTAACCTCATAAAGTATAATCCTTGTGAAGTAAAATCCACCAATAAGAGACTTTTCTTCTTGATATTGTGAGACAATTAAAACACAAATTGGAAGAGTAAAAGATGAAAGGAAGCCACGGTAACTTGGCTTGGAAAAGAAGAATACCATGGTTTAATATTAAACAAAACCCACATGCAAAAGTAAGCACATGCAAGTCATAAATTGTGGAAGAGGATAAGAGAACTTGACATTAAGTCTCTTAATGGTTTTGGAAGAGGATATATTACTTTGACTTGAGCTTTGATGAATGTGAGAGGGAGGAGGGTACGTGTAGTGTGTGTGTGTGTATGAGTTGTGAGAAAGTTGTGAGTCTAGTGTAAGTGAGAGAAAGTGTTGTAGTTCATTGATTTGTGAAGTAAAAACCATTGGGATAAATTTAAGACTCAAGTAAATAAGAATCTATAGAGAATAAATTGTATCATGAGAAACTTTAATGATAGATCAAATATAAGGATTTATTTTGAACAAGCATATTTTAAGCTTGGGATAGATTGTCATCAAAATCTTTTCCCAAACTTTTGTGATTAATCTTAAAAATGGTTAAAGGGCTAGTAAAGTGTAACATCCCATTTTTTAAAAGCCGTATAAATTTTTTTTTTCATCAGAGTAGAGCATCGGAGCATAAGAGTAACTGATATATATTCAAAATAACATCTGGTGTATGTCTGACTAGTCGCCGTAGCGGTACATTAATCCGAATGTTTATCAAAAGTAAATACACCACAAAAGAAATCTCCTGCCGGGTCTCTAAGCGTGCTGCTTTCCCTTCTCTTCTGCCCTCGGTTCTCCCGACCCTAACCCTATGTTAAGAGCTGAGGTCTAATGCATCGGACCTCAGGTAACGGTTAACCTCATGTTTACATATACAACATAGGGATTACAGATATTCATAACATAAACAGTATAAGAGCATGCAACTAAATGTACAACAAGTGTATCCCAATAGCACATAAGTCCCCTGGCAGATATGTCACACCTAGCAAGCGTATCACACCAAGCATTTCACACCTAGCAAGCGTATCCCGATACCCAGCAAACATAATCATAACAACAGTACATGAACATACCACAGAGCTATCAGCTACCTTATATAAGCATACCATACACATAGCACATATACGCATACAATAAACATCAGAGTTAGTGTTACAGTACGCGAACGTACGTATCCCAACAGTATATAAGCACACAGTAAAAGTATCCCAACAGTATATAGGCACACAACAGATGTAAAGTTATCTTCTAACACATATACGCATACAATAAACATCAGATTAGTGTTACCAGTACGCGAACGTACCTTCGTTGACGGAATTTCAGTACGACTGTTGATCAGAGCGTAATCAAAGATATCCTATAAGGATAATAACGTTTCTATTAATGATCAACATCATAACAGTCATTTTAGTCACAAATGACCATTTTGCCCTTGATTTTACTAATCGACTAAATTTTGCCAGAGCTTCGCTACTTTGACTCTAATCTTCCAAAATTTTGCCATATCTCTAACTCCATCATATTTTCAAAATAAATACCATATTTAACCTTAAAACATGATATCAAAATTCTACTTGGAAGATTAAAGATCAAACTAACATTTCTACTATAACTACCGAAACGAAAGACTAGAACTTAAGACTAGGGACCGAAGAACTTACCCAGAACTTCGCTACTACCTCACAAGAGCTACTCCTTCTCTCTAACCTCTATCTATTTCAAAATTTCTCTTGTAAATTGGTGAGGAATGAAGTGAAATGGAAGGGGCTATTTATAGGAAAAGTCCATGGATCTCAACCCTTGGATCAGCTTTTCTAGTTTTTAGTTCTTAGCATAATTGTAGTTTTAATCTAGGAAAATTGTTAGGAAAATTCCTTTACTTGTTTTTAGGCCTCCTTGCATTGAGAAATGTCTATTGAGGTAGAAACTGTAACATCCCATTTTCAAAAGCAGTATAATTGTTTTTTCATCAGAGTAGAGCAACAGAGCAAGAGAGTAACAAATATTTATATTCAAAATGCCAATAGTAGTGTGTCTGGCTGGTTTTAATAGCGGTACATTAGTCGAGTGGTTCAACGGAAACATAAATACATCAAAAGTGTCTCCCTGGCGATCCCCACGCCGTGGCAACAGAAGATAGTCTTCATCCGGATCTCTAACCTTGCTGCTTTCCTCTCTCCTCAGCCCTCAGTCCTCCTGACCCTGACGCTATGTTAAGAGCTGAGGTCCAATACATACGGACCTCAGGTAACGGTTAACCTCATGTTTACATACACACATATGGATTACAGATAATCACAACCTTAACAGTACATAAACACAACAAATGAAGCACACCCAACCCATGAAAATGTATCACTCCCAGCATATCAGATGTATCGCTCCCAGCATTTAAGATGTATCGCTCCCAGCATTTAAGATGTATCGCTCCCAGCATGCATACAGATATCTTCTAACACCCATATACATTCAATACCCATACCATCTCTACGCTTACAATACACATAATACATATACGCATACAATAACCATCACAGTTAGTGTTACAGTACGCGAACGTACCTCCGTTGACGATATACGGTACAACCGTTAGTCAGAACGTAATCACAGGTATCCTATAAGGACAATAAAGTTTCTATTAATGATTAGTCATTATAACGGACATTCCAGTCTCAAATTACCATTTTACTCCTGACCCCACTAATCGACGGAATTTCGCCAGAGCTTCGCTACTTTGACTCTAATCTTCCAAAATTTTGCCATATCTCTTTCTCCAACACATTTTCGAAATAATTATCATATTTAACCCTTAAACATGATATCTAAACTAACTTGGAAGATTAAAGATCAAACTAGCATTCCTACTATAACTACCGAAAGAAACACTAGAACTTAAGACTAGGGACCGAAGAACTTACCCAGTACTTCGCTACAACTTTCTCCAAAGCTTTCCTTCTCTCTAAACTCTCTCTATTTCGAAATTCTTGAGAGGAAATGGTGTGAAAAACTCAAATGGATGAAGGCCTATTTATAGGGAAAAATGTGCACTATTCATGACTTTATCATATTGAATTCTAGCCATTGGATCTAAACTTGTACACAAGGCTTCATCTCCACCATCCAATCCACCTCATTACCTCATTCTTCAAAACCATGATGTCATCAAGGTGATGTCACTCATTCACTTTATGAGTCTCTACCGATAAAGTTCCCTGTTCGGTGTTCTAATCGCGTAATCTTAGAAGATCTCAAAAATTCCTTAGCAACTCCTTGAAGATCTAAACTTCCTCTTTCAAAATATTTGGGTTAGCAAAATTTTTGATCCCATTAAGGGTATTTCCTAATCTGCTGAACATTTTCGGATAACCGTCTTCGGTTACGGAAATCACTTCGGGTAACATCAACCTCTGGACAAAAATTCACTGATTCATAATATGTCCAGATGTTTTCTACTTAGTTCAAGGATTTTGAGATATGATTTATTTTCCATTGGTTCTCATTTATACTATCTGCCCTTTTTCACAAAATATCTTTTTCGTCTTATCTCTTAATCATTCCGCCGGTTACGGAAATGACTTCGGAGATAACCCACTCCGAGATAAAAATACACTTGTTTATAATATGTCCTGATCTTAGAAACCTAGTTCATGGTTTTCTAGATAGGATTTAATTTCTATCGGTTCTCATTTATCCTATTTGCTTTTTACAAAATATCACATTTTATATTATTATTTTATTCAATAATATCATGATATCATTTTGCAACATCTTTTCAGCCCCAAAGGTCAAATATTTCAGCCAAATCTCTTTATTTTTCATTTTATTTATTCTTTAATTAATTTATATTATATTTTAATTATCTTATATAATTAACAAAATTCACCCATTGGTCCATAGCTAATTACATGGATTTAGGCTTTTAAAATTGTTAGAAATTCTTGTAGCCTTTGATCTTGCTTTAGGAGATTACATCCTAACCCTTGATTAATGCTTAATTTATAGAAATCGATTAATAAGTTTAATTAGTGCCCTAATCACACATGATTAGCAACTTTTTAGGATTTAGGGTTTTCATGTACTTAATCTCACCAATTTTTCTTAACCTTTTCTAATTAATTAGCAAGTATATTTTATGCTAATTTTAGCCATAAACATTTAATTAAAGGGTTTTACATAATTTCCTTGGATATCCCCTTGTTGATGTTTAAACAATTAGCCATTAATTACTTAATTAATCACCTACTAATTGTTGATAATTTTATTAATTAGGATTAATCAATGTCTCACAACTATTTTACTGATATTGGTCATATATGCTCTATGTAAAATATTAAACATCATTGGACAACTTATGTCCTCCAAAATAATATTTAATTTTGCCTTATTATTTTCTAAGGGAAATAATCCCAAAAATTATCTAAATTAGAGACAACATACTTTCTAATTTTTAATAAATACTTAGCTGCCTTTTAGGATTTATCATAATATTTTTGGGGCATTTCATGGCCCATAATTGCATTTAGGGATTTTGACACTTTAATCCCTCTAATTTCATTAGAAATTTCCCTAGAAAATAGAATAAGTATCCTACAAGGTTTTAAAACCACATATTCACCTATTTCCAATAGGTATTATTTATCTCAGTCTAATATTTAGGACATATATTTTTCCGGGTATTACAAAAACTTGTGAGGGAATTAGTTTTGTGAAGTCTTAGATCAAGATTGTGAACATTGTAGGATTTTCGGTTGTTAAGCTTTGTGCAGCCAACAAAAGAGAGACAATTATTTTATGTTCAAAATGATCTTCAAAAATCATGATATTTTACATGAATAAAGTAGACATGTGGGGCTTTCCAAATATCTAAAATATGTTTCATTTAGAATTCTACATAAGAAGATAAAAATCCTTGAAGTTAGGCTATTTTTCTAGACGAAAATCTGGGCAGAGGTTAAAGAACATTAAACTGGGAATGATTCTTGGTGTTCTAGGTTCTTGGAATATTTTTCCTTGAAAATAAACATGTCAAGGGTCATGAGGATTTTTCAGCACATCAAAATGATTTTTTTGGAATTAATTATGAATTTTCAAAGTTGTTGCAAGATCCTGCCCAGAAAAGCCAGCAATTACGTTTTTAATAAAAGTAAGGGCAAAATTGGAATAGTAAATCCACTAAGGGTAGAAAGGTAAATTTTACCTTTAGGATATTATTCTAAGAGATATGGTATTAATTATAATATCATATAAATTATGGAAAAGGAAATAATCCAACAATAATATATAGGATATCCGGGATCAAGTCCGGAGTCGGATTCAAAGAATGCACGGCTTGGTAAATACGCGGTGAAAGGTACGTCGGCGGCGTACTGTAACACTAACTCTAATGCTTATAGTATATTTATATGAGATAATGATATTCATAAACTAAGATGCTGTCTTAGTTCATTACTTTCACATTCAGCTTTATACGGGTTATAGTCTTATTAATACTGTTCAGTTTTCCTAGCACTGAGGACACGAATGTACATCGTGGCATTGGTGAATAGTGCAGACCGGGATAACATACATATGCAGGGGCTGTGTATTGTTATTGCCTTACATATGTGATTATGTATTTCCTACATCTGTTATGGGCTTTGTAGTGATTATTGCTGAAATGTCATGAATATCTGTCATACATATATTGTTTACATAAGCATGAGGTTAACCGTTACCTGAGGTCCAATGGGCATTGGACCTTAGTCTTAACTAATAGTACAGGAAAGGATCAAGGATCAGAGAGGGTACCGTTAGATGGAGTCGTGAAAAGGCATCGAAGAACGGAGCCATGAGGAGGCACCGGTCGAGACGGAAGCCGAAAGAAGTCTAACAGAGACTATTCTCTGGTATGGATCTAATAAGGTTACTTCGAACAGTTCGGTGCTGAAGGCAGGGCTAGTCTATGTGGGTCAGTCATTAAGTCCCCGTGAACTCGATGAGACTCCCATGATAGATACCTACCTAGCCAATCTGTTTGGTTAACTGAGTTAGGTTCATTGCCCTAAGTCTAGCTACGGCTTGGTTGAAGATTGTATAGTTACTTTTGAGAAATGTAATTATACGAAGCTCTGTACTAATGTATCACATGAATATTCCTTCGGGTTATTTATTATACCAGATTATGTCAGACATCATCATATGTCGGGGCATTTTATATCAGTTGCTCATTGTCCAAATGTTAGTGCATGCTCTCCGTTTCCGCATTACTCTGATGTAGCACCTCAAACTCTGTCAAATTTTGCCAAAACCAAGTGTCAACCGACACCATTTGAGGTCTGGAATTTGGGGTGTTACATACTGTTAGTCCTTGGTGCACCATGGTTAATCTCAAGCTCGCTTGATATTTTTGAGATTTGTTCTCACACTTGTTATTTATGGGTCTTGTACCAGCGCTTGTTTTGTAGCCTTATGCTACGCTTGTTTCGTGGCTTCGAGCCATGCTTGGTTACTTACCCTCGTAAACTGTATGTCCACGCTTATTTTTGTGGCTTTGTAACACCCCAAATTCCCTACCACTTATTGTTTAAGAAAACATAGTTTTAGAAGAAAAACAACAGAGTTTGAAGTGCTACATCAGAGTAATGCGGAAACAGAGAGCATGTACTAACATTTGGACAATGAGTAACTGAAATAAAATGCCCCGACATATGATGATGCCTGACATATGTTGGTTAAATTGAAAATCCTGAAGGAATATTCATGTGATAGAATAGTACAGAGCTTTGTATAATTACAAATCTTTATAGTAACTACACAATCTTCAACCAAGCCGTAGCTAGACTTGGGGCAATGAACCTAACTCAGTTAATCAAACAACTTGGCCAGGTAGGTGTCTATCATGGGAGTCTCACCGAGTTCACGGTGACTTATTGATTGATCCACATAGACTAGCCCTGCCTTCGGTACCAAACTGTTTGAGGTAACTTCATTAGATCCATGCCAGAAAGTAGGCTTTGTTAAACTTCTTCCGGCTCTTGTCTCGACTGGTGCCTCTTCACGGCTCCGTCGTTCAGTGCCTTTTCACGACTCCATCTACCGGTGCCTTCTCCGACCCTGGTTCCTTTACTGAACCTTAGATAGATCTGAGGTCCAATACCCACTGGACCTTAGGTAACAGTTAACCTCATGCTCAAGTAAAACAATATATGGCAGACAGATGTTCATTTACATTACAGCATTCCATACATAGCGCACAACACATGCAAGGTTACAACAATACATAAGCACACAATAGATGTAATGTTAACAACACAACAATACATATCACATGTAATGTTATCCATGTTTGCACTAACCAGCGCCACGATGGCCTCTCGTGTCCTCAGCGTTAGGAAAACTCAACGGCATTATCAAGACTATAATCCGTGTAAAGTTGAATGTATATAAAATGTGACCTAAGACCGAGTCTTAGCCACTCTATGAATCATCTATCACATATAAGCATACAAGACACATCAGAGTTAAAGTTACTAGTACGCGAACATACATTTCACCGTGTAATTACCAAAACGCCCGTCTTTTGAATCCGACTCCAGACTTGATCCCGGATATCCTATACGTTATCGTCGGATTAATTCATTTTCCATAACTTATATGATATTACACTTAATATCATATGACTTAGAATAATATCCTAAAGGTTTAATTTACCTTTCTACCCTTGGTGGATTAATTATTCCATTTTGACCCTTACAGTTTATTAAAAACGAAATACTGGATTTTCTGGGCAGATTTTCCAACAACTTTGAAAAATCATAATTAATTCTAGGGTTAAGGTGCAAAAATAGACATATGCTTTTGTCAAAAGAGCGTCCAGTGGCAAATACTTTTTTTAGGTGCAAAAGTAACTACGTGGTTACAAAATAGGAGCAAAAGTCACATTGACCGTTAAGGGGGTGGATGTTGACCGTTAAGTTGGATGGTTTGACTGGTATTAGTGATGTGGACGCTGACTGGGTGTGTGTGGCAGACAAGTGGCTCCTGCAACACTGGATGACGTGGAAAATCATTAAATAATTTATCTAATTACTAAAAATATAACAGGTTGGAGAGGGGTCAGAGGTAGGCGCGCTGGGGCCAACAGGTTGGAGAGGGGGATTACGAACATCTGCATGGCCAGCTTCAAGATGACGGATGGACTCAGCAAGGACAGGATCGGCAGAAGGATTGTGGGGGGGTGCGGCATGAGCAATCTCTTCATCATCCGAGAAATAACAATGGGTCCATTGACCCGAGAGTCTTCGAAACAATACGACGCACCTTTGCTTGGAGGAGGCGCACCATATAATGATCTAGCCATGGCACGAGCTTGAGGCGTGTATGCACCCCTATGAGCAGTTTGCTTGTATCTAACCATGGTTTGAGGGTTTGAGAAGTTGGGGCAGAGAGCTATGAAGTGAGGAGTTAACAGAACAAAGAGGTAGTGTGTGGAGTATATAAGGATATATAGCAGGAGAGATAAACATCGATGATGAATTCGTCAATTGGTAAATAATGAATTTAATGTTTTTACTTTAAGAGCGTATTTGTTCAAAATATCCGGTCCTAATAGTCATTTACTTTTAACAAACTTTTAAGACCGAACTTTTATCTTGTGTCCGGTCCTAAAACTAATTTTTAATTCAATTACTTTTAAGACCGTCCTTTTATCATATATCCGGTCTAAAAATCATAAGACCGATATTTTACTTTGTATCCGGTCCTAAAACTCATTTATTATTATATATTTCAATTTATTTTTTCAAGTAAGAATTTTTGGTTAAAAAATATTACTTTTAAGAACGGATCTTACACAGTATCCGGTATTAAAAGTTCATTCTTTTCAAAGAGTCCCTTGCCCATGTTGAAATGAATGATTCATAGTCTCTTCGGCTTCCACATAAACTTCCTAACTAGGCGTCTCCTCGTATTCTGAGCAAATATGCGTCTCCTCGTTAATGTTTCCGGCGTTTCACATTCTTCAGATGGGTTCTCTATTTAAACCCGTTGTTACTTTCTTCACATTCATCTCCATCTCCTCCTAGAACCTCCACCGTAATGGCTTCTCCACCACGACGAGGTCCTCCTCGCCGGGCGAAATCTGAGGCACCTCCATATCCTCCTCCATTGCCTCCGAACCCGAACCTCGCGGCCTCACAAGGCAGCTGATAAAAAATATTATTAAAAAAATTTTTTATTTCCCAATCGCCTTCCTTGTTTGTCTTTAACTTTATGTTCTTTTTTCTCCGACAACAAGAACAAACAAAACATTGTCCTCTTCGTGGTGATCAATCTTAAAAATTTGCAGAATAAAGTTAACAGCTGCGACCATACAAAACAAAACAAAAAAAAAAAAATTATTTACCTTTTCGAATAAAAACAAACAGAGTGACGACTCTTCTCAAGTTTGGACCATCGTTGTCGTCCTCTTTACTTATCCTGTTGTGAACATTTTCAGTGTCCTTTTCGTTATCTTCTTTCTTTTTCCGACAAAAAGAAAAGGACAAAGAAAAGGGACACCGATGATGATATTCACATCCAGGCTAAGTAGAAACGAGGACAAAGAAGCACAAAACTTGAGAAGAACGCCACAAACATGGTTGCCTTGAACCCTAACGATATGTCTGAAAACCGAGTCACCAACTCTATTTAAATGAAGAATATTAGGACTGGACGTATAATAAATCCTCGGTCCTAAAAATTAAGCCTTATTTTAAAATTTAAAGTTAGGAACAGACAACTAACAAATATACGGTCCTAAAGGTTTCGGCAATCTATTAAATAAAACGAAGACTTTTAAGACCTGACAACTAACAAATATACGGTCCTAATATTTTAGCCGTATATTTTCTAGACTTTTAGGACCGGATATTTGATATATATACGGTCCTAAAAGTCTCTACCCATATTTTTTCCCATTCATCCAGAAACCCAAAATGGACACACACAAATTGTTCGAAAAAATAAACAAATTTATTATTGAATTACATGTTATATTTACAAATGAATGAATTAGCTAGTCGAAAAAATAAACAAATGTATGTACAGAAGGCTATTGTTGCTACAAGATCATATATTATTTACAAATGAATTAATTAGGACATTAATTATTGTCCTGACTTAGATTTTCTAAGACCAGTTTATATAGATATTTACAAAACACATCGCGTATGTGCTCCACTTCATCATCGAAAAATGGCTTTGGACAGAAAACCTCGTAACATCAAAGACAGAAATGTAAATAACATATTATTACGTGCATATTTCATATGTAACATTAAGCCATCAAGAATCGAATTCACCATAACATTTTACCCTTAAAGTGAATT
The DNA here is from genome assembly GCA_025563575.1 of Acacia pycnantha. NCBI lineage: Eukaryota > Viridiplantae > Streptophyta > Magnoliopsida > Fabales > Fabaceae > Acacia > Acacia pycnantha. The sequence continues at coordinate 41,015 of JAMWYP010000415.1, read as the reverse complement.
TAGTCTTTCCCTCCGTCACAATATCATATATGTGTTTCATCACGTACGGGCCACATAAGTTCGATTCTTGCGGTTGCCGACGTGTCTAAAAATAACAATAAATATATATAAGAGCATATATAGCTTACTAACCAACTTCAGAAGGCAATTATGCCATGTCCAAATATGTACTAACCTTAATTTTGTGCCATTTAGGATCTGTGATCTGAACCCCACGCTTTTTTTTTTTTTTACATCAACTTGGAAGGTCTTCATGCCACTATCATCAAAATCCCAAATTTATCAGTAATGTTCACTGAAAATTCACAACAGAGATTTCAGACAAGATCTTTCAAAATGACATTCTTACTCGTTGATGATCAGCTTCAACACAGGCGATGGATCCAGGTGAATGGAACATAAGAAGATAACATAATGCGACTCCATGTTCATACGACCAACTGCCAGTGGTTGCTGAAAATTCACAGCGGTAAAATACTCAGTGATATATATATATATATATAGCATAATTAAGTGAATTGCAGACAAGAATTGTGATATATATGTACCCGAGCCAGTACGGAAACAAGTACACCTTTCTTGGCACTTGACACAACCTCTTTGATATGTACTCTGTCTCAATTCCGAGGTAGTGTTGTACTTGCATACATTGGGCACAAGAATCCAAAATCCGAAATTCGCCCTCTTGAACCCGGTTCTCGTGCATGCACCTACAAGAATGACATCGATCAGGGAATTAGTATATATGTATGTGTGTCTAAACGGTGCATTTAAATTATGTAATCAAGGAAGAAGATACTTACTTCATAAATATTTGAACACATGGACTAGTAACTTGCTTTCCAGGAAGCAGCATGGTCTCTACATCTTCATTATCAAAGTAAACCGGTTCAGGATTTGGGATGCCTACTAATTCATCGACAAAGCCACGATTTATCTTTAAACCATTTTTGGCTACCAAATCTTTTATTTTTTCCTTGGCTGTCAAGTTAGCAGTAGGGGATGGAACTTGAGGAGGGGGTGGAGCTTGAGGAGGGGAAGGAGATTGAGGAGGGGGTGAAGCTTGATGAGGGGATGGAGCTTGAGGAGGAGTAGAGACATCTACAAGCTTCACTGGTCAAGAGATGAAGGTTCCCTTGACATCACTCACAAGCTTCAGCTGATCAGTTAGGAGAGGGACAGGTACATCAATGATCACCTCTTCAACTGACACTCGACTTCATCATCACCATTTGTTCGTGGTGTACAGTTGATCCCAAGTTGTGGACAATCCCTTTAGCAACCAATTGTCTATGACCATCACGATCCTCCACATACAGATGACAAGGTTGCTCTGACTGTCCAACAATGCAGCTCCCTCTAGTGTTCTGCTGTTGCATAGGTGCAGCTAAAGGTGTCAAGGGATCCACACTGGTATCGCGAGAGCTCGGGAGGAACTTCATTTTCTCCATCTCCTCCTTCATCTTGCTCATCTCGATTGAAACATCCTCAATGCAACATCTTTCGCGCGATTCCTCACATAATTTGGCAAGCGTCGATCCATCTCCTCCCGGGTAACCACACTTTGTCTGTGGCGTTTGGATTTACCAAAGTATTGCTTTAGGCCTACCCGTCCTCCAATCCCCCTTACACGCCCCGAGTGATCTGGTTTTTCGGTCGCAGCGGTCAGAACATCATTCCTCCCGTCCGACGCAAAAGATCCCTCGCCTCTTTCTTTTTAAGATCTTCTGTAAGATACAGATAACGAGAAGCTTAGTGATGAAACATGTTTAGTAAGTAAAAAATAACAATATCGATACTTACAATTCGTTCAACAACTACACGAGTTTTTTCACTAGTGTAGGCGCCGCTGGCTTTTTGCCGAATATACAACCACGGCTCTCGCGACGTATTGGAGATGGTGGCTGGTCAACTACCGTAGAAGGATTGGATTCAGCTTCATCTTCCAATCTCTTCCATTTGGCTGCCATCAAATCTTTTTCGGCCTTTTCGTATCCGCCGCGAGAAGCCCTGTGTGGGCAATCATTCTTTCTCCCAATCTCCTGATATTTTTCCCTTATTTTACGTGAATCAGGATTGAAAACAACTATATATCAATTATGAATTCCAGCCATGTCACTAACAGAAATTAGAGAACTTCTGCTTGATATGACGTCAAACATTAGTCAAATTCACTTCATCAAGTTTCAACATTTTACTTAAGGAAGATGTAGCATTGCAGAAGAAATTGGGAAAACCAAAGGAAAGGGAGTTGCGAAATGCTTTGCCAACTCAGTCAATTCATTCATTCATCATAAATGGTTCCTACACATATTAGAATAACTAACTTACTACTTGCACCGAAACCATTACACAGTTAACATACTTACTAACTAACAACAACGTCTAACCATGTCCATTACACAATTTACATATCAGACTTGCATGGAACTAGGACATGCTCCTCTCATGCAGGACAAAGGCAGCAAATGTATACTTCTATTCACACACCAAACCATTTAACTAACAGGATTAGATGTACACAATAACAATTCACATATCCGCACGGGTTAATAAGCAAAAAAAAGTGCAAACAAAACTAAATATAAACTCACCGTGAGCTTCGAGAGTGGTCCGCTTCTCAACAAATTGTTGCCAAGTTTGTTCATCAAGAAATTTGTACTTGTCCCGGGGTTGATGGTCGGGCTTCACTCGGCAAAAATATAAGTGTTAGCCGAGAAAGGTCTTAAACTTCCTGAACCGCTCGGACAATAAGACAATGTTGAGTCTTTCAACTTCTCGGACTCAGGGACGGTGAATGTAAGCCGGATAGTGTCCCGCATAGGATCCTTTATTGTTTTTTGGTCCACATTTTTCCACTCATCTGTCAAAATGCTAACCTTGCTGCAAACTAGAGCGCCGACAAAACTAGTATATGTGCTTTTATTAGGACCGAAAGGTTGCAAATTTTCATCAAAAAGAATCTCGAGCTTCGTCCCAGAATTCCGACTAAGGGATACTTCCATCATTCGTGTGCCGCTTCTACCACGGTGGGGAGTAACAGAGGCTAACGATGCGCGGGCGAGGAAGAGAGGTAATGCAACAGGAAGGGTTTCGCAACGTGAACAGGGGTTCTTCAATGAGAGTGACAAAAGCTTCCGCGCGAAGTTAACGTTTGGCGCTTCATTTTTAAGACCGGACAAATACATATATACGGTCTTATAAAATAACCTTTAAGACCGATCTCTCTATATGTCCGGTCTTAAAATTAATTAATTTTTTATTCAAACTTTAGTACCGGCCAAATTTTTTGTCCGGTCTTAAAAGTCTAACTTTTAAACCGGTCATTCTGTAACTATGGTCTTAACATTTATTAATTTTTTATTTAAACTTTAGTACAGGACAAATTCTATGTCCGGTCTTAAAGGTCTAACTTTTAAGACCGTCTTTTATAAATGTTCGGTCTTAAAACTTTAATACATTTATATTTTAATTTTTCCGTATTAATTTTGGAGTATAGAAAATATAAGTCCATTGTATGAGATTTCTCCAAAAGTAATTGATATTTCAATTTTTGTAATAACATTTTTTAAGACCGGTTGTTATTTTAACAAGTATGGATAAGACCTATGAAAAAATGATCCAGTGTAAGAAGTTCTTTATATTTACAAATCTGCCACCGGTCATATTTTTAAGAGCGGTCCTTCTTTAGTCCGGTCTTAATGAGGCAGTCTTAATGCACTTTAGCGTATAAGAAGTTCTTTTTATTTACAGAACTGCCACCGGTCACACCTTTAAGAGCGGGGCGTCGATGATCCGCTCTAAATGAGGCGGTCTTAAAGCCATTTTTTGCACTAGTGTTAATGGTTCATCTTCTTTTATTTCTCCGATTGGTTAAATTAATAACAAGAGGATTTAGGCTTTATTTCCTTGATTTTTCATTGGTTAGTGTGTTTATTTGACTTTTCAACTCAAATAAATTATCATCTCTTCTCCATTTCGCCATACTCACTATCACAACTACTAGGATCAGATGTGTTTGATGTTTTTAACTTGCCTTTAATTAATTAGACAGATTATACAATTTCTCTTAATTAATTGCAAGCTTATTTGCCTATTATTTGCTAATTGACACTTAATTTAATGAAGTGTTTTATAATTATTCCATTGCTTATTTACTCTTAAAATATCCACTATTTTATGTGACTCTAAGTCATTTATGTTAACCAATTTAATATGGTAAAATATTCCTAAAATACAGGATTTTTCGGTAAATCGAAAAATCGGGTATTACAGCCTTTATGCCGCGCTTGGTTATTTTCCCTCATGGACTATGTCCACGCTTGTTACTCCATTCTGTTGAGGTCCTACGGAAAGATAAGGTTTGAGATTTATGTTTTATATTGATTATGTTAAATCAAAGGTTTTACTATCTGGATTTATTTGATTAACGATATTTTATATAACTTTACTTATGTTTATGATTGTCATACTGTTATTATTCAAAGTTAAATCTGTTTAAATTACTCTAATTAGTATTTCATTGAATTTTATAAATGGAACGTTATTCACCGAAAATTTTTTGGCCTCAAATGGCATTGTAGACCTTGCACCTTCAGCTAAACAGTGGAGACTATCATTGTTGACTGAGCTTTTCAATATATTAGTGGATGTAAAGTTGAGTTTTCATTTATATATTTTATCATCGGTAGCTTAGGTGCTCCACGTAGTCTACAGGTAGGATCATTGTCTTCCCTTGTAAATTGGAATATATGTACATTTATATGTCATAGTAGAGCATAGCTCTGAATGTTATTGTGAGTATTATTTAATACTTGTATATAAGTTTAAAGCTCCGGCCACCCTTTAGTTTTTAGGGCGTGACAGTAACCTAAAAATATAACTTTTAACAACAAAAACATATCATTGTAAAATCTCAATATTTAACTACAACATATTAAATGTATTCCAACAACTTAGTAGAAAATATATAAATACATATTTCACAATTTAACGTTTGTAGTACTAAAAAGAAACGCAAAGAGAAACAAAAAAGAACATAAGAAATATGTTGTACTATTCTGTCAATGCCAGGATCTCCATCTCAGTTTATCTAATAACTACCATTGCATAACCCTTGTCCTGAAAATTACATACAAAAAAACAAAATAAATAAATGAAGTCAAGACAACCAAGAAAATTAAAAACAATGATAATCGTTTAAATCTATCTTACAAAATCTTCACTGACTTTTAATAAAAGCTCAAGGCTTTTTACCCAAATCTACCAAGTTTAGTGGCAACTCATCACAAAATGTCCATTACTAACTGTTAACAAAGATAGCAATTTCCACAAGAAAGAACACATAAATTTACTTGGTTCATATCCAATGTGATCCTATATCCAAGGCAGAGCTACAGCTCAAGACTTTCCAATATTTGAAAGAATTGATTACAACCCTCAAGAACAATCACACTCACAAATCATTACAAGATCAAAAACCTTGATCTAAACTGCTGGAACAATCTCTAACAATCATAGAAGATATTCAACACAGAACACCCATCAATGACACTGATTTCAAAAACAGAATATGATAACAAGCCTAAGCCAAGATGAAATTACAAATATGCCCACATATCTCCACCTTGACTCTATTTTGACAGCAAAAATATCTCAAGCACTCGGCGACTATCTAAATCTTAGACTCTGGACACCTTAAGCAAATCCAATGCAATATTGAACCTACTTACAGGTACGACCTTAGTCATAAGGTCTGTTGGATTCGTTTGAGTGTTGATCTTTTTCATGGACACTTGACCCTAAGCTACTATATCCCTTGTAAAGTGAAACTTAACATCTATGTGCTTAATTGTGCCCGCCCTTCAACATTTTTCTGGGTCCGCCCCTGTGTGCTTTGTCCTCTCGTGAAACATGTTATTGGATAGGAATATTGCACGATGTGAGTCACTATGAACATGAGTCTGATCCTGCTTCAAACCAAGCTCTGTCAACAAGCCTCTAAGCCACAACGCCTCCTTAATTGCTTCAGTTAGAGCTATGTACTCAGATTCTGTAGTTGACAATGTTACCACATGCTACTTTCCAAGGAGGATTTCCAACTTACCAAGTTGCCTCCCACGGTAAAAACATAACTTGTTATTGATATTCTGTTATCTAAATCTGCTGCAAAATCAGAGTCACAATAACCCTCAACTTGTATCTTAGTTTCATGATTTTTACAATATACCAAACCTGTAACACCCATAATTCCTATGTCCATTATGATGTCCATTTATGTCCTAAATCTCTTATTAGACTAATTGGTGTGAAATTATCAGAGTGAAGGCGTTAACAGATCAGAGTGAGTCACAACAGAAAGCATGCGTAACGTTTGGACGAATGAGTGATTGATAACATATGCCCAGACATATGCTGGTTAATTTAAATTCCCGAAGGAATATAAGCGTGATACAACTTAAAAATTCTTTGCGGTGTATCAGGTCGGCACGTTAGTAGTACAATTATCCGACTATTCAAAAAATATACAAAATACTATCCCAAAATAATACTCCATCTGAGTCCTCACGCGTGTTGCTTACCCTTTTCTACGGCTCCCGATCCTCCAGATCCTGAAGCTAGGGTAAATTCTGAGATTCAATACCCATTGAATCTCAGGTAACAATTAACGTCATGCTCAAGTATAAACAATATATATCACAGATATTCATTACATTTCAGCATTAACCATACATAGCACACAGCCCATGTAAAGTTCATAACACAACAATACATAGCACACAACACATGTAATGTTAACAATACAACAATACATAGCACACAAACCATGTAATGTCAACAACGTTTGCACTCTCACCAGTGCCACGACAGCTTCTCGTGTCCTCAGCGCTAGGAAAACATACATACAACATTATCATGACTATAACCCGTGTAAAGCTGAATGTATATATACAGGTGACCTAAGACCCAGTCTTAACCACTATGCATGACCCAATACCCAGTCTTGTCCATGACTCTATGAATCATCCTATCACATATAAGCATACAAGACACATCAGAGTTAAAGTTACAGTACGCGTCCGTACCTTAGTCTGCGTAGCTAGCGGTACTTTCACCTTTTGGTACTGATTCCTAACTTTCTCGAATATCTTATAATAGTATCACCGCATTATTTCCCTTACAAATAATATCCTACGAGATGTCATTGCCACTATTGACCCTTCTACCCCTGGTGGATTTGTTATTCCATTTATACCCTTTTAATAAATAATATTATTAGCTATGCATTTATACCCTTTTAATAAATAATACCAACCCATATATCTATCGTGTTTTACTTGATGAATCAAAGAAAACAGCTACTGTGTAAGTCAAGTATAGGGTCCGGATAGAATGGTATATGGGCTTAATGAATGATAGATAGAGGAATATGGATACATCAAACTTGGGCTTTTGTTTGCTGTGATCCCTTTCTTAGCTATATGCGTTTTTCATGTTGGGCTTGGAGAGAAGTAAATGGGATAGATAGATATATGGGTTGGTATTATTCTTGGCTTTATACAACATTTTATCTTTTGCCATGATTTCCATAATTTTACTATTACCTATTATTAGGAAATAAATCCCTAATTTCCCAAGAAAATAATTTAATCATTTGGCCAAATTCCACTGTTTAATTCTCATATATTATTTTTATAATTTTTTTTCTTTAGGCATAATTCATTTCTCCTTTGAATTATTCTTTTCCCTAATTCATTCTTTTTCCCAAAATAAATTAATTAAGCGAAAATAAGCATTAATTTCCATAATTATTTTAGGGAAAATTTCACAATTTAATTTCCCATTAAGTATTCAAATTCCAAATCCCAAAATTTGGGATGTTACAAAACCAATATCAATAGAATTTCTCAAGTATCTCAAAATCCAATTAACAGCATCCCAATGAGAACTATCAGGATTACTCAGAAACCTACACACAAGTCCTACTGCATAGGCTAAATCAAGTCTGGTACATATCATATAATACACAAGACTTTCCATACAAGTTTGATACTCACCAACAGATTTATTATCATCAACAGCTATAGCATAAGCAATCATACCAAAATTAAAACAATCTCTAGGATTCTCAGTAAGGTTCAAGAACCTTTTGGTTTTCACACTATGCTCCTTACACGATCCCTTGCTAGGCAGCAGCGGCCCTAGGAATTTTAATAACGGGGGCAAAAAATACTTGAAATACAATATAGACCTAATATACAAAAAATTGAAAGAAATCTATTACAGAAATTAAGATCACTTAACTCTTACTCTACGTGTTTTCATATTGTTAAACTCATTTATAATTGAATCCGTGCTAAAACTCAAAACAATTTCTATTTCAATGTATGTAATCAAAGAATCATCAAGAAATTGGTCTTTTATTCTATTTCAAAGCCTGTTCTTGATTATCTTCATAGTAGAGAAAGATCTTTCAGTAGTTATTGTAGAAACTGAAAGAGTGAGTACAAGTCTAATTACTCTATCAATAAGATGATAAATGATTGACTTTCCATTTCTTGTTACCATCACCGTCAGATTGAGTTAACTTATGTTACTTTTCCAGTTGGCCCCACATTATTAAAAGAAATAAAAATACCTAAATTTTTAAATTTACTTTACTGCCCTTCATCTTTTTCTCCCTTTCCCTCTCACTCTCTCTCTCTTTTCTTTTCCTTAGAACACTCCAGCACTGCAAATTTCTTCACTGCCTATGCAATGCATACTTGCTCTACCCAAATCTTTTTTTTTTCCCTTTTCTTTTCCATTGTTACATGCCCAGGAAAAAACCCAGAAGCTTAGAGTGTATGAGATTTTTCATGGGCCCTTTTGCTTGATAGTTGTTGGTATTGATAAGTTCCAAGGCATTCAGAATCTCTTTGACCATCAAATGAGTTTTTGGGTTTCTCTCATCTCTTCTTCTTTTAGGGGTGGTGGGGAGAGAGAGAGAGAGTGAATGTGGTGTATGTTGTCTTAGTTAACGCCAAAATTTGCCTTCTTTCCGCCGTCTCCTCCAACGTACCTGATCAAGAAGCAAGATGACGGCAAGCTCATGGTGGTGTCTCCTTCATCGCGGTGTCCATTCCTCACACTGACGATAATTCCTCAAACGTTTTGTTGGTCGACACGAAACATGGTAACAAGATTGTAGCTTTTTATCTCAGGAATCCTTACGCTCTCCATTTTGCCTTTTGATTTTTTTATTTGACTTTTATGTTGATTATTGGCTTTGATTTCTGGATCTGTAATTGGTATCCGAAAGAGTGATGAATCTCTCTGGATTTTTTTTCAATGATTTTAATTAGACATGAATCAAAAAATCAGAGTAGGATCAATTGTTTTTGAACAAATTCCAGCTCAAGCAAAAATCGTTGTCGGCCATCATTTGGATCATGAATAAAAGGCCCCAAAATTGGATCATTAGGTTAGTTTCATCTTTGGAAATTGTTCAATGCCTTGTGAATCCCTTGGTTTTGATCAATCCCTGAATTTCTCAATGCCTTGTACATATGATGTGTTGAAGCAGATGATGAATCGAGCTGAGGGGTATTTTGGTATTTTCAAATTGTAACTAACGTCAGTTAACTCAATGTGATGGTGATGATATTTTTGCCCTAATTTTGAAAGTTCATATGTATTTTTGCACCTAAAAAAACATTTGGTGTTAGGCGCTTCTCAAGGTAAAACACATATGTATTTTTGCACATTTACCTTTTTTTTTTTTAAATTTCCAGTTGATACACACACGTATATACAAATATATGTTGTAACTCCATATAAATATATATATACACACACATAATTTTTTTTAAGAAAAAAATTTGGGGGGTGGGGGCCACCCCTAGCCCCCCCTTGGGTCCACCCATGTTGCTAGGGTATAATCAGATAAAGGAATTATTGATTTAAGTTTGAGACTCAAATGCCTCACTAGAAGAATTAATTTCCTAGTTATCTGAACCATGTTTTAAGTTTCTTTTCAGATAATGACTAAAAAGGAATGCTGATTTGTATTGTTGTCTAAATTTTTTTGTAGCTAATAGATTATTTAAAATGAAAAGGAGTTGCTGTCCATATTCTGAAAATGAGATTTTAAGGAATCAGAACACTAATTTTTGAGTGAGGAAAAAATCATGGTAATTGACCTCTTTTGACCCTAAGACTTTTTGGACATATATTCAACATGTTAAGCTTTAAAAAGTGTCCTAGATCATGTTAAATGGAGATCTAGAACTCCAAGATAGGAATTTTCAACCCTAGACAGAAAAACTGGATGAATTCTATTTTCCAAAATTTGGGTCCCAATTTTGTGTAACGTTTTGACTGAGCAAATGGACCTTTTTGTCTGTGAAACTTGATTTGTAGATAGTATATCTCATAAGATTTAAAAAGAGTCTTAGAACATGTTAATTGGAGGTCTAGAACCCAATTTATGAATTTTACAAAACTGGACAGAGCATCTGGAAGGTTCTATTTCTCCAGATTGGAGGGCTATGTTTATGTGAGGTAAAAATAGGGAAAACGTATTCTTCTAACATTGATATGTGGTGGAACTTTAGTAAACTTGTCAAGCTTTAAAATGAGCCCGAGAATATATTAATTGGATATGTATAAAGATAGTTATGAATTTTCTAAGTTTGGTAATAAAATCTGGAGAAAGCTTATTTCTAGATTCAAGTTGTATCTATTTTGCAAAATTCTAGGAATGATATAGTTACAGATGAATTTGGTGATTATTTTTCCTTTAAACTAAACTTGTAGATTTTTAATTAGGAACTGAAATCACCTCATTTAGAGTTTCCTAGATTAAGTTATGATTTTACCAAGTTCCTTAAAAAATTATAGTCAGATTTTTTGTCAAGTCTGAAAATGATAATATTTTTGGATTAATGTATCTAGCCATGAGTTGAGTTTTGGGTAGGATAATAAGTATTTTATTATGTCTTGGTGAGTATATATGTACACTAGTGCAAAAAAGGGATTTGAGACCGCCTCATTTAGAGCGGATCATCGACGCCTCGGTCTTAAAGGTGTGACCGGTGACAGTTTTGTAAATAAAAAGAACTTCTTATACAATAAAGGGCTTTAAGACCGCCTCATTTTGACCGGATGAATGCAGAGATTTCGGTTCATCCAGAACCAAACGTGAGTTAGTTATATTTTGTTCAATGATGGAAGTTTCTGGAATCTGGACGTTGGGTTGATCATTTGTCATTCTGTTTCTGCATATTTCTGCTTCGTTTCATTCTGTTTATTTCATTATGTTTATGTTATTTCATTTTGTGTTAATCTGTTAAACCAAACCCCCCATTTTACTGTGCTGTTTCACTATTGTTGTTAATCAAGCCCGCTGCAAGTTCGTTGGGAAACGACCCAGGTTCCCTAATTCTGCAAATCATTTTCGAACTTGGTTATTTTGGGAGATACGGCAAAAATCTTTCCAAAATGCTACTACTACGGGGAATTTGCATCGGTTTGATAGTAACAGTATTGTAAATAGCTTAGTTTAGGTGGTTCGGGTGGTCGGACAGAAATTTTTCTGATTCTGATCACTGAAACCAGGTCTTATTCACAAGGAATTGGGCATTCTAAGCAAAAATCACTCTCCTTAAGAGTGAGGTATACCTTATTTTCCCCAAATTCCAACGTTTAGACCACTTTTTCACTGTTTTAAGTTTTGATTCTAGGATTTCTACTAGTGTCACTTTTTTTTAGTATCTCTGATTTGGCTGAAATTTGGTACAGTGATAGAAAATGACAAATGACTGACCCCACATCAGAATCTTTGATTCTTGATGTGGTATTCTCCATTTTTCCAAATTCCATCGTTTAGACCACTTTTTCAATTTTTGAAGTATTTTTATTCCATTTTTGGGTTCCCCAATAGTCTAGAAGTTGCCCTGTCCAAGTCCCAAAAATTTTAAAAATCATTTGATTGTGTTTTGGACTTGTTTGGACCCAATTTCTAGCATAGGTTTTTGCTTTTGTGTTTTCGTTTTTGTGTTCTTCTAGTGTTTTGCTACTTTTTACCACTCTTTGTGGCATTTTTGTAATTATGAGATTCTGTTTTTTACCACTCTTGGTGGCAGTTTCGTAATTCTGTGTGTTTGCCCATTCTGGTTTTTGTGAATGCTGCATGAGTACCAGGAATACTACTAATCCAGAAGACTTGTTGCCATTTGATCCTGAAATAGAAAGAACAATTCTTACTGCTAGAAGAGTTGTTAGGCTAAGTCATCAGATTAATACTGAACCGGATACTCAATTTGAGTCTCGATTCTCACCATTCTTATTGTGTCCATTCCATCTTGATCTTTCGATTGTGGTTCCGATAGTATTTCGATAGTCTTGTTGTTTTCACCGATTCTAGTAGCAATTTTGCTAACTCTGACATTATGGCGTAAGAACAGTGCAAATCGCTCTACTTTAAAGGAATTAATGCACTTTGATGTGAATTATCAACCTTTGTGCATCCAATATCCTGACCTTGCTGCTAACTTTGAGCTTAAATCTGGTCTAATACACTTGTTGCCTAAGTTTCATGGTCTTGCAGGTGAGTGCCCCATTAAACATTTGAAGGAATTCCATGTAGTTTGCAGCACAATGAAACCACATGCCATTGATGAAAATCATATCAAGCTGAGATCTTTTCCTTTCTCATTGGATGGTGGAGCCAAGGATTGGTTGCTGTACCTGCAGCCCTCATCTATTGCGAGCTGGATTGATATTCAGAGGTTATTTCAGGAGAAATATTTCCCTTCGTCAAGAGCAACTGCGATCAAGAAGGAAATTGGCAACATTAAACAGAATCTCTCAGCTTTGGCACCGTGGCCAATAGTACTTTGTTTACCATATTCAAGCACCACCACCCAAAGATGATTCTCGTGAGATTAGAGACTAGACTTGATGATTTGACTTCCTTGTGGAGGCAAACTGGCAAGGACAGACAATACGCCTTCCCCTCCTCAAAGAAGGGTACTCCGTGGGTTTTGTTCGACCCTTATCATTCTACCGACTCTTGCCCTACCTTGTATGATCCTACTTACCAAGACCACCAAGAGTCGCAGGTGGTGTTTTTCCAGAAAGCCACAATACCAGCAGAATAATGCCTTCTCCAATACTTATAATCTCGGGTTGGAGAAATCACCCCAACTTTCGCCGGAACCAAAATCGAATCGTAGTAACCAAGATCAGTCAACTCGGGAATTACAAGAGAATTCTGGGAATTACCACAGAGACAAGATGCACTCACACTGAATTTCCAGAACAGCCTACACCTCCTCTGTTTTGCCAGCTACCACCTCCTCGGGAAAACAATTGGAGGAGCCTAAACCAGCTGCAGATGTGACTTCCACATCAGAAAGAGAGTCCGAAAATGTGAAGATTGACTCTAAAGATAAAAAGGTAGTGCAGCAAGGTGAAGAGGAAGACATCCCTATTCCTCTTCCTTTCCCTTAGAGAGCAGTTCAATCCAAGAAGTTGGCATAAAAAGCACAAGAGAAGGATATACTTGAGACATTTAGAAGAGTAGAGATCAACATTCCTCTCTTAGATGCAGTCAAACAAATTCCTAAATATGCCAAGTTTCTGAAGGAGTTGTGCCCCAACAAGAGGCGATCAAGGGGAATGAACGAGTGAGCTTGAACAGAATGTATCAAGACTCATCCAAATTTCTACCATGCCTCGTAAATGCAAACATCCAGGACATTTTCTATCCCTTGCCTTATTGGTAACTATAGATTTGATGATTGCATGCTAGATTTAGGTGCTTCTATTAATGTCATGCCTGCATATGTTTATAGATCTCTTGGCCTTGGTCCCTTGCGTCCAACTGGTGTCATTGTTCGCTTAGCTAATAGAAGTAATGCCCATCCTTCGGTTTAGTTGAAGATGTATTAGTCAAAGTTAATGAATTGATATTCCCTGCTGATTTTTACATCTTGATATGGAGGGTGAGTCTCCTAGTAGTAGGTCACCAATCATTTTAGGGAGGCATTTCATGAAAACAGCTAGGACTAAGATAGATGTGCATTCTAGTACTCTTTCCATGGATTTTGGTGATATATCTGTGAATTTCAATATCTTTGATGCCATGAAACATCCTAGGGAAGAGCATTTTGTTTTCTGTATTGATGTGATTGATGATGCTGTGGATGATGTTCTTACTAATTGGTGTGCTGATTACCCTGATTTTTCATGTGAGAGTGATACTCCCATTTGTGCATGTGGTGATAATGAATGGTGCTCTGTTTGCACTAATTTGGTTAAGGCTGCATTGTTTGGTGATTCTGACTTGCTTGGTGATTCTACATTACTTGTAGATTCTGATATTGATTATGAGTTTGAGCTTCATCCTGATCCTAACGTGCATCCTGATTCTGATTTTGATGAGCTTACTTCTGATTTTGATGAACTGAATTCTGATGCTAACATTGAGCTGTATAGACACAGTTCTTCGCTTGTGATTCTTTGAATGTGGTTTCGGTATTTCAAAGTGTGATGACATCGAGTTGTTGCAACAACCACCCAAGCTTCTTCCTCCACCGAGCAACCGCCCAAATTAGAGTTGAAATCCCTTCCACCATCCGAAGTATGCATTTACGGAGGTGAATGAGCAGCATTGCAGTCATTGTGGCAAATAATCTTATGCCTCGATCAAGAAGAGAAGCCGCTAAGCTTATTGAGGGTGAACAAGAAAGCCATTGGGTGGACATTGGCCGACATCGTTGGCATCACCCTTCCATGTGTATGCATCAAATTCTGTTGGAAGAGGACTCTAAGCGGTGAGGCAACCCCGAGACGCCTTAATCCTCTTATCCTTGATGTGGTAAAGAAGGAGGTCACTAAGCTTCGCAAGCCGGCATCATCTATCCCATTTCGATAGCCGGTGGGTTAGCCTACCCAGTGGTTCCCAAGAAGTCGGAGTTACCGTAGTCGCCAATCGAAGAATGAGCTCATTCCTACTCGAGTTCGAGAATAGTTGGAGAGTTTGCATTGACAATAGGAGACTCAACCAAGCCACTCGCAAGGATCATTACCCTCTACCTTTCATTGATCGAGATGTTAGAGCGATTGGCCGGTAAGTCTCATTATCGCTTCTGGATGGCTACTCGGATACTTCCGGATCCATATTGCTCCCGAGGATCGAGAAGACGACCTTCACATGCCCCTTGGGACATATGCTTACCGGAGGATGCCTTTTGGCCTCTGCAATGCACCTGGCACCTTTCAGCGTTGTATGGTGAGTATTTTCTCTGAGTTCCTAGAGGACTGCATGGAGGTTTTTATGGATGATTTCACTGTATATGGGTCTTATTTTGATGCATGCTTAGCTAATCTATCTAGAGTTTTGCATAGGTGCATTGAGTCTAATCTTGTGCTGAATTATGAGAAGTGTCACTTCATGGTTGAGTCGGGTATAGTCTTGGGACACATAGTGTCTAAGAAAGGGATTGAGGTAGACCCTACTAAGATAGATGTTATTATTGCTTTGCCTTACCCTGCTTATGTGCGGGAAGTTCGCTCTTTTCTTGGTCATGCAGGTTTCTATCGACGTTTCATTTGAGATTTCAGCAAGACTGCTCGACCCTTGTCCAACCTTCTGCATAAGGACACTGACTTTGTCTTTGATGATGCGTGCAAGGCGGCCTCGAACACTTGAGCGTTGCGACCACGCCCCTGTGATGATTCACCCCTAATTGGCTCCTCTCTTTTGAGTTGATGTGCGACGCTTCCAACTATGCTGTTGGTGCTATCTTGACACAACGGGTTGATAGAGCCTCCCATGTCATTGCATATGCTTCTAAGACTTTGGGTCCTGCCCAGTCTAATTACACCACTACTGAGAAGGAGTTGTTGGCTATTGTATTTGCCTTTGATAAGTTTAGGTCATATCTGCTAGCTAGTAGAGTAATTGTTTTCTCTGACCATGCTGCTTTAAAGTTATTGTTGAAAAAGGCGGATGCTAAGCCACGACTCATTCGGTGGATGTTATTGCTCCAAGAGTTTGATGTTGAGATTCGAGACAAGTGGAGCGCAAAACCGGGTAGCCGACCACTTGAGTCGCATCACCCATTCTCCCTCTCACCCTCTTCTATTCGGGATGATTTCCACGATGAGCGGCTTCTCACATGCAAGTTATGATCCCATGGTATGCCGATTTAGTTAACTACTTGGTAGTGGTGTTTTTTCTGTAGATTCCACCAGGGCCCAAACCTTAAAATTGAAAAGTGAGTCTAAATATTATATTTGGGATGACCCTTATCTCGTGGAAGTTTTGTAGTGACCAAGTAGTTAGGAGATGTGTGCTCGATCATGAGTTTCACTCTATATTGCATTTTGCTCATGCTTCGCTTTTGTGGTGGTCACTTTGGACCCCAAAGAACCGCTAGGAAAGTGTTAGAATGTGGTTTATTTTGGCCTTCCCTGTTTCATGATGCCCATTTGTTTTGCAAGTCATGTGATAACTGTCAGAGGGCAGGGAGTATTTCCCGTAGGCATAAGATGTCCCAAAACCCTATATTGTTTTGTGAAATCTTTGATGTTTTGGGTATTGATTTTATGGGTCCATTTCCTACTTCATATGGTTACACTTACATATTGCTGGCTGTTGATTATGTTTCGAAATGGGTTGAGGCGAAAGCCACCCGGACTAATGATTCTTCTATGGTGGTGGACTTTGTTAGGTCTAACATTTTCTGCAGTTTGGCATTCCTAGAGCTATTATTAGTGACCAGGGTTCCCATTTTTGCAATCGAAGCATGGGTGCCTTGTTACGCAAGTATGGAGTGCTTCACAAGATTTCCACAGCATACCATCCTTAGACCAATGGTCAAGCTGAAGTCTCAAATAGAGAGATTAAGCAAATCCTTCAGAAGACTGTCAACTCTACCCGGAAAGATTGGAGTAAGCGACTAGATGATGCTTTGTGGGCATATCGCACCGCCTACAAGACTCCGATTGGGATGTCTCCCTATCGGATTGTCTTTGGTAAGGCATGTCATGTTTCGGTTGAGTTGGAGCATCAAGCCTATTGGGCCATTAAGAAATGTAACATGGATTTGTCTAAGTCTGGGAAAGAACGGAAGCTGCAGTTGCAAGAGTTAGATGAGCTTAGATTGGATGCTTATGAGAGTTCACGGTTGTACAAGGAAAAGACTAAGGCATTCCATGATAAGCATATTCTGAGGAAAGAATTTTCTGTGGGCCAGAAAGTTCTTCTGTTTAATTCCCGTTGAAGTTTATGCCTGGTAAGCTTCGAACATAATGAATTTGTGAAACTTTTGTGTTTGATCTCTATACTCTATATTGTTAGTTCTCAAATTGGTTTTGATGATAACGGACAATTGTAAACATAATAGAAGTTTGTCTTTGCAAGTTGAAAACTTACTGTCAAAGGCAAACTCGAGTTTTGGCCTGACAGTGAAATGCTCAAGTTTTTATAAAGAGAGACAAACTCGAGTTTTGTTTTGAAACTCGAGTTTTGGTCTTACAGAGAGCATTCAATATTTTCGCTAAAAAAAGAAAACTCGAGTTTCGTTTGAAAACTCGAGTCTTGACAAGACAGAGAGCAACAAAGTTTTTCGATAAACCAAAACTCCAGTTTCCATGGGAAACTCGAGTTTAGGCTTTTCTGAGTATTTTCTAAGATTTTCAAGAGTTCATAAAATCTCGAGTTAAGTATTAAAACTCGAGTTTCCATCACTTGAGAACAATACTCATCTCTGATCTTGCATGAACTCATTCGTGAAATAAATCAAGAACTTTAACATTTTCTCATAAAAAGAGAAAACTCGAGTTTCCATTGAAAACTAGAGTTTGGCTCTAACAGAGAAGTTTTCAAAGTTTTCAAAGAATATGAAAACCCGAGTTAAGATGTGGAAACTCGAGTTTTGACAAGGCAGAGAGCACTGCCAATTTAGAACGTTTTGAAAACTCCAGTTGTGTTTGTAAACTCCAGTTCTGAGATTTTGGAGTAAAACATGATTTCTCGATAAAAGTCCAAAACTCGAGTTAGTCACTTAATGACTCGAGTTTTGCATTGTTCACAAAACTTGTCCAAAATGCCAAATCTCGATGCTCGACACTAAAATGAGAAAACTTGAGTTCCCGTTGAAAACTCGAGTTTCGATCTTTGACAGAAAGAACGCTGGAGCATGAAAACTCGAGTTTGGATGAACTAACTCGAGTTTCCATCGCGAAGTTTGAATTTCGAAAAGATTGTTTTTGCAAAACCTTCATGTTTGATCTCAATACATTATATCATCATTCATTACTACTCCTAACTATGTTCAATCAGTTTGTTAATGAGTTTCAGATGATTTAGACAGGATTAAATGAAGATTTGGGCAAAAGTAAAAAGCAAGTCATAACATTAAATGCAAAACCCAGAAAAGTTGCATATTTCTGGTTAAGCCGCCTGCACACGTTTGGAAAAGAAGAAAGGATGATTTCCACTTCCAGCATTAACTACTCCAACGGATTAATTCGCAGAGAGTCAGTGTTTATCCTATCTACTCTAAAAGAGAGTTCATTGATTGTAAATCATTTATTGTGAGTTATCTCAAGTCAAGGGGACTTGGAGATTGGGTTATTGATTACAACTTGTAAGGGGGAGTAAGTTCTAGAGAGAGAATTACTCTTGAGTGCAAAGTGTGTAATCAAGTGATATAGTGAGAAATCCCAGAGAGTCTGGGGACTGGATGTAGGTCAGGTTGTTGGACCGAACCAGGATAAATTCTTGTGTCTTGCTTCTCTTCTCTAAACTCTGTCTTACCTTCATTTCTTACCCGAAAAACAGTATACCAAATTTTTTTTAAGAATCCCCAATTCACCCCCTCTTGGTGATTCAAGCTCCATTTACATTTGGTATCAGAGCTAGGCTCTTATTTAAAGGACTTAACAGTCTCAAGAGTTATCAAATGGCTAATTTTGGGTATTGCTCGTTTTTGAAAGGTTTTGACTTTACCATTCCACCACTTTTCAAAGATATTGATTTTTGGTTTTGGAAAGCTAGAATGACTAGTTTTATCAAAGTAACTGATTTTGATATGTGGAAAGTCTTTACAAACATTTTTGACTTTACTCCAAGAAAGGATTGGACAAAATTAGATATGAAAATTTTTTCATTGAACATTAGAGCAATGAACATATTATATAGGTCTTTAACTGAAAAAGATTTTGAGAAAATTAAATGTTGCTCTAGTGCTAAAGAAATTTGGGATACTCTTGATTCTATGTATACTTCTAACAATTGTGTTGAAGTTGAAAGTGTTGACAGGTCATCTAAGATCATATGTTGTACATCTATGACTGATGAACAACTGGAGAATGAAGAAGGGGAAATCATTGAATTCAGCAAACGCTCCCATAATCCAGTCAACACAAAAGAATAAGAGGAAGAGGACTCCCAGGAAGAGCTCATGGACAATTGTGATCAATCGTTATCTAGAGCTCAAGATGCACATATGGTAAACAATTCCAACTCTTTTTGTGTAGTTAAGCAAAATGTTTTTGAACAATTGCATAAGATTGCTTTTCAACCAATCGTTGATTCTAGTTTGAAAAGCAAAACGATTTTAAAAAATGATGCTGGAAAGTTTATTGGGAAGAAAGATTATTCAAATGAGATTCACTTAAATTTCCATTCTCACAGCCGACACAATACTTGCATAAAATATCATAATGCACATCATCATATTGTTTGCAATTATTGTGGTAAATCTGGACATAATTCTCACACATGCTATATTAGGAGAAATCATAATGTGAGAAATAAATTTGTTTGGGTTCCAAAAGGACAAGTAAGGTCCACTACTAACAGTCAAGGACCCAAGTATAAGTGGGTACCAAAATGTCCATCTAGTGCTCCATGTATACAGGATGATTTGGAAATCAATGGACATCAAGGTACAAAAAAGAGGAAGAAAAGTCTAAGAGTTTCTTATGAACCAAAAAGGAGATTCAACTATCTTAAGGAGAACAAGAAGAGGAGAATCTCTCAAGTGTGATGATTGAATATTATTACACTTATTTGTATCTCTTGGTGAATAATTTAGGAATGTTTGATTGATAAATCATGGATTTTGTTACTTAATTGGGCTTTGAGCTTTTAATTGGATTGAACTCATTTATTATGATTAAATTCCAGATTTACAATGATTTAGTATTTTCGCCATAACTTTTGATCTAGATATCCGATTAGCCTGATTCTTCTTTCATTTTTTAGATGATTCAGAGATCTACAATTGTTATATAGACTTGGAAGACTGATTCGGACAAGAAGATGGACGAAATTGGAGATAAAGACAGATGCATTTTTCTGGATCTTTATTTTGCCCGAATTTTGTAATAAAAGACCAATCTTTAGAGATTTCCTATTTATTAGAGGTTTCCTATTTGTTAGAGGTTTCCTATTCTTTAGAGATTTCCTATTTATTAGAGGTTTCCTATTATTAGAGGATTTCTATTTTTGTTTAGTCATCTCTCCTATATAAGGAGGATTAGATGGTGGCTACAAAGACATTCTCAATATTATATATTCTACATTACATCTTTTATGATTTTTAGAATAAAAATGTTCTTCTTCATCTTTTCTTCTGTGTTTTTCCTAGCCATGCTTGGCTAAGCTTTTGTGGTTGACCCATGGATTGAGGTTTCTGTGAATCCAGAGGGCCTGCACTTCAATCGATAACGTAATTTGTTTATGTTCATTTTAATCGGATCCGATTATAATTGCAGAATGAGTATTAGATTTAATACCTAGATTGATATCCCAAGGACATAAGTCGGACCGGGTTACACCATGAGTTCGATCAAATGCTAGGCGATCGTCTAGTCGAGGGAGTTTTTGGATAAATGCAGAGATTTCGGTTTGTCCAGAATCAATCACAAATTCGATTATTATGTTTTTGCTCGATGAAGGTTGTGGAATCCCAATTCTGGGTTAATCGTTTGTTTATCTATTTAATCTCGTTTTCTTATATTCTATTTTATCTTTGCTTCATTTAAATTACATTTCTATTTTAAAAATAAAAAACCCAATCCCCCTTGTTTTCATTTCACTTGCACGACAATTAGATTACTTAGGATTCAATAAAAGGCTCCTCGAAAAGAGAGAACGATCCTAGGTTTGCCTATACGCAATCCTTGGTTAATTGTTGATTGTGGACCCCAAGGCTAATGACAAAAGGTCTTCATCAAATGGCGCCGTTGCCGGGGAGCTAAGTAATTGGCCCCCTAGGTGATTTAATTGTCAAATTCATAATAAAAAAAAGTTGATTCATAGCATACTTTCATATTTTATCATTTTTTGAAAAAAAAAAATTCTCCTTTTCTTTTTCACTTGCATTTGTATTTTCTTAGATTCCTTTCCTTAATTTTTATTGTTAGAAAGTTATATTGTGAACCATTGGGAATTA
Source organism: Acacia pycnantha (assembly GCA_025563575.1). Lineage (NCBI taxonomy): Eukaryota > Viridiplantae > Streptophyta > Magnoliopsida > Fabales > Fabaceae > Acacia > Acacia pycnantha. The sequence continues at coordinate 19,560 of JAMWYP010000415.1, read as the reverse complement.
ATTGTATTGAACTTTCATGGCTTGGTTTTATGGTAATCATGATCTACCTTTCAATTCTCACTCTTTTGTAGGCAATCAAGAATGTGATGGCCCATTCCACCACCAATACCATGAACCATACCAACAACCTCCATTCCAACAATATCATCAACCCTCTCACTTACTATACCATCCTTCATTTCATCCCACTTCCATACCATACCATCCATCTCATGAATCCCTATACCCATTTGAGCCACCTTATGGACCTCATTTTCAACCATGTGTGCCCAACCAAGAACCTTCCATTTGTGAAGTCATTGGAGATTTCCAAAATCAAATGACTTGGGCTATAAATGAGGAGCAGACACATGAGGACAACTTACATCAACAAATGGACTCTCTTTGTAGAATGATGAAACAACAGGCGAAATCAGTTGAGAGATTAGGAAAGGAATTTAAGGAGCAAGTACAAATTTTTAAAATGAAATTTCCTTCTATCATGGTCACACATGCACAAGAAGTGAAGCAAGTACAAAAGCACATTGAAGAGTCTTCTCTCCCATTTGGTAATGATCCTATACTTTTAGAAGTAGACTCTCCTACTACTTTAACTAATGCAGCAATTCATGATTTGAGTGATGATGATGTTGATGAGGAAATCATTGTTGAATCCCCTCAATTGTTGGGAAATGTAATTGCTCAACCAATTGGCTTTAGTAGTAGTGATTTGGTACTTGTTGATGAGTGTATTCCTATTTCTTCATGTGATGCTTTAACTGATGAAAATGCTTTTCTTCATAGTACTATGGATGAATGCGATAAATTGAATGACATATTTTCATGCTCTTGTGAGGAATATCAAATGTGTGTGGATTGTTATCATGAAAAATATCATTTACTTGTTGAGCTTCAAAAGAAAGCATTTAGTGAAGAGGTTGATTCTACCATTGATCATAATGCACCCTCTTGTTCTATTGATGATAGTAAGCATGTCAAATTTGAAAAGGTTGAATCAAGCATGAATGCCAATGTTTGCACTAATTTGGTTAATGCTGCATTATTTGATGATTTTGAATTGCTTAGTGATTCTGCATTACTTGTGGATTCTGTTGTTGATGTGAGTGAGAATAGTCATAGCCTGGAATGTAAGATGCATAAAATTCCCATTGGATTACCTCCTTGTAGTCTTGTTGGTGACAAAGATTCTGAAATTTTGATTGATAAAGTCCTGCATGTTGATGAATCTTTCCAACAAGTACTTTCTTGTGATTTGCCACCTGATTTAGAAAAACAAGATGATTGTTTTGAATCTTTACACATTTCAGGTGGTGATGAGTTGAAAAATTCTCTTCATTCTTCCACTCTTTTCCCTTCCCTCTCTTGTGATTGTAACGATAATGTGGTATACTCCAACACTAAGTTGAATTCCATACCTTCCATTTTGCAAGCACAAGAGAATTTTCACAATATAACTGGTTCCTTGACTCCTACTGATGGGAGTATCATTGATTTCCTTGGATGTGATAATTACTTGGAGAGTTTGGAACTTAAAATGCCCTTAATTCACTTGAAATCTCTTCATCTTGCTATTTTTGGATGGGATGCTGCTATTTGCTTGTCTTCTTTGCAGGCACATTGTTGGAAGGATCGTCAGGAGAGTCAATCTCTACCATACATTCTTGAACCTCTTCCAATAGATCCTGAACCGCCTCCACCAAGGAAATTCAATAGGAGAGAAGATATTTTTAAAGCCCAATGCATGATTCTCATTGGTGATGAGAACTTTTCCTTCAATCGACTCAATATACTCTAACAAAGGTTGTCTCTTTCCTCACTATTTTCTTCCTAATTCATATGATTACTTGGGTTTAATTGTTGTATGAGGAAGATAAGTGCGGGGGAGGCAGTGGCGGAGCCACACTGGGGCACGTGTCTGCAAGTGCAGACACAAACATTTTAAAATACATATATTATTTGAAGGAACTTATTATAAAGTAGCACTGATGGTTTAGTGGTAGAAGAGTAACACAATGAAGCAAGAGTCACTATAATTTCACTCTTAATTATTAATAAATCCTAAAAGTAAAAATTAGGATATTACAAAAGTCGTTGAGCTCATAGGGGTATTAGCTCTATTGCAGTGATCCATTTCATATTTCTTAAAAAGCTCTCGCAGGTATTTGTTTAGGAAATAAATATTCATTATTCTTTGCTTGATTCGAAGTCCTAAGAAGATATTTAATTCTCCTATAGTAGACATTTCAAACTCACATTGCATGATCTTAGAGAACTTCATTCCATATTTCTTAAGAAGCTCTCGCAGGTATTTGGTTTGGGAAATAAATATTTCATTCTTCTTTTGTTTGATTCGAAGTCCTAAGAAGAAATTTAATTCTCCTATCCTAGACATTTCAAACTCACCTTGTATGATCTTAAAGAACTCTTAACACACTTATGTTGAACATGATATGTTTGATAAAATTGATGATGAAGATATAATGCAATATTTTCAAGGAATGAAGAATTGAAAAATGCTTTTGTAATCGTTCTGTTATAATAACTTAATTGATTATTGATTATTATTTTTCTATGTTAAGTTGAAGTTTTCTTTTCTTACTGCCCCTGAACCCCCGAATCCCACTACTAATTGTGCACCCACAAACATTCAATCCTGGCTCCGCCACTGGGGGGAGGGACACAATTCAGTAGAAAAAGTAGAAATAATGTAGTTTAGTAGGTAGAATAAAATCTTCTTTTTATTACAAATAATACACTCTCTTTCTATGATTGCTATACATCTTGTGAACTTGGACATTTTGGCTTTGATGGATCATTCTATTTGGGCTGAATTTCTTGACTCTTCGATTACATGTCTTGGTAGTTGATTTGGTGATGCTGGTTGCATGATTTGGTATTGACCTTTGTGAGATTTTGAGCCTGCATGAATGGAATTCATCTTTTACCATTATTTCTTTCATGTGTGCATCTGCTCTTTAATTGTGTTCTCTTGAACTTGCTCCTTTTCTTTTTGAAGCTACATTTTTCACTTGCGTGCTTAAGTATGATGGAAGCTTGTTTTCTTTCTTTCATTTTCCCACTTTGGCCAAATAGTCTTTCCCCTTACATTCAATTTCCTTTGCTAGCCCCTTTGTGCCTTCTTGACTCATTCTTTTCTAAACCACATTACAAGCCTAAGCGTAAAACCATTTAGTCCGCACCTTGAAAATTTATTGAGCATTGGTTTCACCTTGGTTTTGTGTTTAAGTGTGAGGGTTGCTCTGAGTGCAACAGGTTTAAGTGTGGGGAGATATTTGATTATGTGACATTCATCGTTTGACATTGATTTTCGTTTTGATGTTGGTCATTGTAAAAAAAAAAAAAACAAAAAAAAAAAAAAAAAAGAAAGAAAAGAAAGAAAGAAAGAAAAGAAAAGAAAGAGAGAGAGAGGAAGCAATGTAAAGAAGGAGAAATAAAAAGAAATGATATTAAGGTGATTTACTATTATTAACTGATGTTCTTTGAATTTCTTGGGTGCTTAGCCTATCATATCCATACTTATTCACACCTTTACCATAGCCCCATTACAACCTTTCATAACAAGCTCTCTTGGATTTTTGCATGCATGTGTTATAAATAGTGGAGAAGTAGAAATTGAGCAAGCCTCTGGTAGGACTATTTTCTTGAGTAGAATTTGAGCGATAATTTATTAACCATACTACTTGAGAGATTGATTGAGGGCATCCCTTGAGAGACCATCTCGGTGTGATTAGCATCATTGATTGAGATTGCTAGGGTTTGTAATTTGAAATGAAAAGAAATTCAGTCTTGATTGGTTGATCTGAGAAGCTTTGTGACCTTTATTCAATTTTTGAAGTTTGGCAATTGTTGAGAGAAGAAGTTTTTCTTTTAGTTTTTTCTTTTAATTTTGCTCAGAGTGCAAAAGGATAAGTGTGGGGGAATTTGATGATTGAATATTATTACACTTATTTGTATCTCTTGGTGAATAATTTAGGAATGTTTGATTGATAATCATGGATTTTGTTACTTAATTGGGCTTTGAGCTTTTAATTGGATTGAACTCATTTATTATGATTAAATTCCAGATTTACAATGATTTAGTATTTTCGCCATAACTTTTGATCTAGATATCCGATTAGCCTGATTCTTCTTTCATTTTTTAGATGGTTCAGAGATCTACAATTGTTATACAGACTTGGAAGACTGATTCGGACAAGAAGATGGACGAAATTGGAGCTAAAGACAGATGCATTTTTCTGGATCTTTATTTTGCCCGAATTTTGTAATAAAAGACCAATCTTTAGAGATTTCCTATTTATTAGAGGTTTCCTATTTGTTAGAGGTTTATTCTTTAGAGATTTCTATTTATTAGGGTTTCCTGTTATTAGAGATTTATTTTGTTTAGTCATCTCTCCTATATAAGGAGGATTAGATGGTGGCTACAAAGACATTCTCAATATTATATATTCTACATTACATCTTTATGATTTTTAGAATAAAATGTTCTTCTTCATCTTTCCTCCGTCTTTTCCTAGCCATGCTTGGCTGCTTTGTGGTTGACTCCATGGATTGAGGATTCTGTGAATCCAGAGGCCTCGCACTTCAATCGATAACGTAATTTGTTTATGTTCATTTTAATCGCGATCCATTATAATTGCGGAATGAGTATTAGATTTAATACCTAGATTGATATCCCAAGGACATAAGTCGGACCGCCATGAGAGAAGGCGCAGCGGAAGCACAATGAAGTTCCCATGCGAGTTCCGATCAAATGCTAGGCGATCGTCTAGTCCAGGGAGTTTTTGGATAAAATGCGTAGATTTCGTTTGTCCCAATCAATCACAAATTCACGCATTATGTTTTTGCTCGATGAAGGTTAGGAATCCTGCAGCTTCAATTCCGGGTTAATCGCTTGTTTATCTATTTAATCTCGTTTTCTTATATTCTATTTTATCTTTGCTTCATTTAAATTACATTTCTATTTTAAAATCAAAACCCAATCCCCCTTGTTTTCATTTCACTTGCACGACAATTAGATTACTTAGGATTCAATAAAAGGCTCCTCGAAAAGAGAGAACGATCCTAGGTTTGCCTATACGCAATCCTTGGTTAATTGTTGATTGTGGACCCCAAGGCTAATGACAAAAGGTCTTCATCAAAGTGTCAAACAGAAGACTCTTGAAGTTTACATCATCTAAGAGAGCTTTGCATATATCCATGGGAAAACATATGAAGAACCAATGGGTAAGCAAATGCAATAATCCAAGTACCTAAGGCAAAGGTATACAATGGTAAAACCTCCAACTCTATCATTTGAAATATTGATTGAGGTTTTATATTTTGTATCCTTAGGAATGACCATTGCAAACTATTTTGAAATTTTTTCACATCCCTTAAAAATTCACTTAATAAAGTCATGTTTAGTTCACTATGCTCAATTATTCTGAGTTGATTGTATTCTTAAAAGCATATGAATTTTGGTTCTTACAAACTAATGATGATTGGATCCAAGTAAGGTTGGATACCAAGAAAGAAAAGAACTAATACGATTATGTAGGATCAAAGAGAGCTTCTCAAGAATGCAACATAGAAATGATCAAGTCTCGAGAAAGTTAGACAAGCTATGCTTGATGATGATGGTAAACATCAAAAAGGGGATACACGTACATCAATCCACCTTAATCAAGCAAGCTTCATCAAGGACAAGAAGAATCATGGTGATATCTATTTCTTACCCCATACTGTGATTATATGAAATTCATTTTTGGGTAATGAACACTTGTCCATCATTGCATTTCTTTAGCAATCAATCATCTATGTCTCCAAAATATTTTCAGATTGCTAAATAAACCATAAGAAAATTTATGCATAACTTTATGAGTTTATATCTTTGAAATGCACAATTCTAAAATTTGTTTGAATTTCAACTCACTTTGCTTCATAAAGATGCATACAAATGTTTTGGAAGATATTCATACTTTGAAAGCATTTCAGATAGATTTGAAAAATACTTTGATTGCATTCAAAATGACAAGTTTCAAATTGGTAGTTAATGTTGTATTCTGAATGTAGGATATGCTTCAAGTTTGTTCTAAAATTTTCCCCATCAGTCACATATTGACCTTTGGTATTCAATGTATTGCTTAAACTCCTCATTCTTCATTCTCTAACTAGTTGGAGCATATGTCTAACAAGTTGATCATATATGAGTTTCAAGTTTATCTCCTACAAAAGAATTCAAGGTGTGAGTGTGTTACGGCTTTCATCGTATAAATTCTTTATTGGCTGTGCTATTCTGGGCATTGCGGAATGTTCATTAATGCATTAACCTAAAAGCGAAAAGGAAATCACCAAGAGGGGGTGAATCGGGGATTTTAAAACTTTTATAATAACTTTGCACCTCCAAGTTCTGTGTTTCAAACGTAAAGAGATAGGGAGTAAGAGCTGATACTAAAGTTTATCCCGTCGGCATTAAATTCCCGACTCTACGTCCAGTCCCCGTACTCTCGGTTTTTCTAATTAATCACTTTAACCTCGTATACACACTCGTACTCAAGGATTATCCTCTGTATAGGATACACTCCCTTACAATTTGTAATCAAATCTTCCACCCCAAGTCCCTTGACTTGAGATCTTTTACAATGAATGAATAATTTGAATATAATCTCTCTCTTGAAGCAGAGAAGGTAATGATAAACACTCGAGGCTCTTTTTTGTATATCAAAATACAATACAGAAAGAAAAACTGAATGTATAAGAACTCTTGAGTCTTGCTTTTCAGTTTACGCTAATCTTTCGTTGTTCTTCTAAGTTTGTAATACAGCTCTTTATATAGTGGTGAGTTGCTATGTGACCGTTATTTCTCAACTTAGCATGTTCTTCATTTGAAATTCAGTTTAATGAGGGGATTATAGCCGTTGTCCTGAATTTGCAGCCGATCTACCCCTCGGACGCGTGAAATCATTCGCCCTTTCTCGATTCTTCAAGGCTTATTCAAAAAATCTACTTCGATCCAATTCTAATACTTCGAAACATTCTCAATATAGGAGTAGTTAAATACGCTTTGAATGAATGCAATCACCTGTGATAAACATGGTAAGTTTTGCAGCTTAAAAAGAATCATGATGCAAATCGTGAATTCCATCATATTTAGAGCTTGGGCAGTAAACCCCGAGTTCTCTAAGTCAAAGTTTCGTGTTCGTAAGGCTTTTAGAGTATCTCGGTTTATCTTCGGGAGAGAGCAAACTCGGAGTTCGATGTAAACTCGGAGTTTGTATTTGTTTCACCATGTGAATTTCGAGTTCAACGGCTGTAGGCTCGAGTTCGAATACTCTAAGCTTTTGTCGAACGAACACTTGGAGTAATATCTCACAAGATAAGCAAGTGCTCGAAGTCCATTAGTGATTAGGCTCGAAGTTTAACACTATTCATGCCTTAAGAGTTTTGGTCAAGCGATTAGAGAGGACTGAGCACGAGTATAAACTCGGAGTTTGTACACTTGCTTTCTCTTCTCTTCAGCATGAAGGGCTCGAGTTCATTATTCTTGTGCTCGAGTTCAACTAATTTATTCCATTGATTTACTGAAGTTAACTGGAGGTTTTGAGCTTAAACTCGGAGTTTGAAAAGAAGGGAAAACTTGGGAGCTTCCTTTCTCTGGTAAGGAAAACTCGAGTTTGTATTAATGTGCTCGAGTTTACCCTATTTTGTAAACTCTTCTTAGTTTGTCAAACCATAGAGTAAACTCTTACACAAAAGCATTATAGCCTGAGTCCATATACTGGGCTCGAGTGCTTCATTAAATTATAGCCATTAGAAACAAGCAATCCCTACTCAAAAAGAATAAATTAGGGAGTTTAAAGAGATACAATTTAATTAGAAAACTTCCCCGCCAATGGGAAAACTCGAGTTTGTCTATATGCTGTAATCGAGTTTACTTGTTTGTAAACTCTTATTATTATTATATCACTGAGGGCTTAGGCTCGAGCCTATTTACTCAAAGTTCGAGTTCGTTGGCTTGAAAATATCCCGACGAGCTCTTGTGCTTGCGTAAAACTCTTGACTTTGCTTAGCTTAGGCTCGAGTTTTTATGACAAAGTGATTTTGACTCTTTGTCATTTTAAAAGCATTCGTATTTGCTTACTAATTGTTATTAATCATCAAAACACATAGAGAACTAACAATCTTCCCCTTTGATTATGACAACATTTGTAAACAAGTAACTCCTTTAAGAAACTAATGGATCATTCAAATCATTGAAGCATAATGTTCAAAGCAGAATGATCAATCAGATTTTAACATTTAAATTTGATTCTACTGCAATTAGCAATTTAACATAAATCATAACATATCGTCATTGTGACAAGCTGAAATATTCTATGGTTTACAAAATGACATTTAGTTTCAAGTATACATATATCTAAACAAAAGACAATTATTGACAACTTGACTTCTCCTTCTTTACTTCAACTCTTATCCCCTTTGGCATCATCGAAAAGTGGAAAAAGGCTTTTAAGACCGGACAAAAAAGGTACATTAGGATTGGTTCGTAGGACCCTAGGTCCAGCTGCATGACGATCTTGTTCGAGGCGGTATTAAAAAGTCGACCTTTAAGACCGAGGACTTTTACGTGCGGTCTTAAAGATTTTCTTTAAGACCGGACATTTTAAACCTTCGGTCTTAAAAGTCGTACTAAATAAATCTGAAATATTTTTGGTTCGGTCCTAAAACTCAAACTTTAAGACCGGACAAAAAGTCGACCGCTCTTAAAAGATCCAAATATTAAGACCGGACAAATATCAATCCGGTCCTAAAGATAGCGGACTCTAAGACCGGAGGAATAATTACCCGGTCTTAAAAGACTGACTTTCAAGACCGGATTGTTTCAATGGACCGGTCTTAAAAGACCAACTTTTAAGACCGGCTTAACACCTTTAAGAGCGGTGTTATATATACATCTGGTCTTAATATTTGAACATTTAAGACCGTATTTTTTATTTGCGGTCTAAATTTTCCCGTATTTTTTCCACTGTTTTGTTCTTCTGATCAATATATATACACAAATCCACCATACAAAACAGCACATAAAAGTCGATATACTTTAAGCTACAAGCTATGAACATGAATAAATTGAATTGGGAAAAAGAATACAAATATTATCCACCATGAGTTATGTGGCCTCTTAATTAAGTCTAAAACAACTAAAGTAATTTATAAAATAAGCTAACATATAACTAATTACAAAGGCAATGAGTTACAATACATGCAGCACGTAATTCAACATACAAATGTAGTCCAATATATTATTCACCATGCCTTCATTTGATTCCCACCCAACAACGTAACATGCATCCTCTTTTATAACATGCCCCTTTGAAGCGGATCCTGCCACAAAAACAAAACAAGAACAAATTCATATTCAATGATGACATTGTTTAATTAAGAACATAGAAGACATATAATAATTGTTAAAACCTTAAAGTTTTCTAAGAATACTGCATATGAATATTAATTACCTTATGAATTGACACTTTTATAAAGTGATATCCTCCCATATCCCTTCTTGATGATCATTTCTTATCTTAGGGTTCATTATCCGCTTCATCTTCTTCGTTCATGTCCGGTAGACCCCTTGTAAAAGGAGTACTCTCGGGAAGATCACCATAATTTGAATGACTTTCCTCATCAATATCAATGACCCTCTTTCCTTGGAGAGCTACGAGACCACATTTTATTTTCTTGATCGGTGATATAGAACACTTGTTTTGCATGATGTTGCCATAATAAAAGGTTCATCTCCAAAACTTCTACTATTGACATCGACTAAAGTGAATCCTAGTCGATCGATCTGAGACACCATTATTGACATTAACCCACTTGCATTTGAAGATGGGAAATCTAACTTTGACATAGTCCACCTCCCAAATCTCTTCAATAACCCCATAATATGGCATGACCGCCAATTTAGGCCTCTTGTCTTTCGAACCGGAGAAGTGCATAGATTCGACCTCTAACATAACACCCTTTGTTCGGGACTGTGCTCCTATCATCTAGGGACTTCGTGTAAAATGTATAACCATTGATCACATACGAATTCCAACTTATGACATCAAACTCGGGACCACGTGCTAACCATTTCATTGTCTCGAAAACACATTCAGATCCCTCGACCTTTTGTTTGAACCGGTTTGCAAAAGTTACTGTTATGCTCCCTAATCAACCTTTGTTCGGTCATTCGATGGTTCTCTTTCCTTACATGCCTCTTTATGTGCAGATATGCTGGCTTGAACTTCATCAACATTATTCAAGATGTATAAGTGGACTTGTGACAATTCATCAGGATCCACACTCTTTACCGAAGCCCCCACGTCTACCCCCTTCAGCATGCTGACGTTTTGGAAGCCCAATATGTCTTACTTTGGACAAATAATTTTGACAAAATTCCATGGCCTCTTGAGAAACATATTTCTGAACAATTGATGCTTCTGGCCGGTACGCGTTCTTCACATACCCTTTTAGGAATTTCATAGATCTTTCAATAGGGTACATCCACCGTAAATGGATAGGGCCGCACAACTTTATCTCCCTCACTAGATGAACAATGAGATGAACCATGATGTCAAAAATGAAGGAACAAAAAGCTTTTCAAGGTGGCACAAGATAAGATATCCTTCATTCTCCAATTCATCCAACTTTTCAATCTTGAAAACTTTACTACAAACCGCATTGAAGAAGAAACAAAGTCTAGTCAAAGCGACCCGAAGATCATATTCGGCGATCCTCGAATAGCTCTACTGGGAGTAACTGTTGCATCAAGACATGACAATCATAAGACTTTTGGCCTACTAATTTCAAGTCCTTCATCGAGACAAGCCTCTTAAAATTTGAAGAATACCCGAGGGAACTTTTGTGCCATGTAAACACTCACAAAAGCTTCGTTTCTCATCCTTAGACAAAGTATGAGAAGCCGGGGGACAATAAGTTCTCTTCCCATATGGCCTTGGATGCAAGTCTTCGCGTATTCCCATTGCTTGAAAATCCAATCTTGCCTTCACACCATCCTTCTAAAGACCTCCTTCTTGAAAGAGTCAAAAACATCGACACCTTCTTCCCACAACTCCTTCAAGTCTTCGATCAAGGGCTCTAGGTAAACATCTATGTCATTTCCGGGTTGTTTTGGTCACGAAATCAACATAGACAAGCATGATGTACTTTCGTTTCATGCATAACATAGGAGATAAGTTGTAAACAATCGGGACTACGGGCCATGAGCTATGTATGCTTGCTAAGGCTTCCATAGGGATTCATTCCATCCGTGCTAAGGGCAAGCTCGAGGTTCCTAGGTTCTTCGCCGAAGTTCGGAAATAATTGATCGATCTTCTTCCATTGAGAAGAATCGGCCTGATGTCGAAGCCGTCCATCCGAAATCCTCTCATCTGCATGCCACCTCAGATTTTTGCATCATTTTCATTCGCAAACAACCGCTTGAACCTTGGTATGATTGGAAGATACCACAACACTTTATGCAGTTCCCTTATCGGACTTGTACGTAAGGGGTTTCAAGCACATCGGACAACTACTGCTTCTCTTCAAACTCTTTTCTATATAATACACAATCATTCGGGCATGCATGGATCTTTTGTACTCCATCCCGGTGGACAAAGTATCTTCTTAGCATCATAGTAGCGATGCGGCAACACGTTATCATCCGGAAGCATGTCCTTCAAAGCCTCAAGCATTTCTGAAAAACTCTTGTCGCGCTCCATCCATGACGTGCCTTCAAGCTTACCACTTCACCCCAATACTGCCTCAACAATTGGTATTTTTTACACCTACTGATAAATTGGCCCGCGCATCACCGCACATATTACCATATGCATGTGATCAAAAGCCTCTTCTCCTACATCACTGATAATGTCCTCTATGCGATCATCCATATCCGTGTCACATCATCAAAGGCCACTTCCCATGTTGTTTCCACTTGATGGCACTTGTTCACCATGCCATACCCATACTGTATAAGTCTTACAAAATCCGTGACAAATTAAATGTGTGCGTATAACTTCAGGACATAGTCGACACTCATTCAAACATTTTACACAAGGGCAATAATACTTCCCCCCATCATCATGGGCATTTTGTTTAGCAAATTCTATAAATTCCCTAACCCCATTCTGATATTCAATACTCGTTCGTAAAGCATCTATCCAACTGTGATCCATAGTAGAATTCCTATATATTATTTAGACGAATTAAGAATTACTTTTGGTCATAAATGCATCACAGTGAATCGAAGAACCAAAATAAATGCAAGACGAGGAAATTAAATGCGGGGATGAAGGTCTTGTGGACTAACTTTTAGCATATGCGTTTCTTGAGTCGTCTTACTTCTCCGCTCACGAACGTTGATGTTGCGAGACAAGACAGCAAGAGTAACCTAAAAACACTTGTTGGTCAGTTGGGTAGGTCTAAAGTGCAAATATAATCTTCAAAAAACAATATTCGTTAACAACGAGAGAATACCCATAACAACATTACACCGATTTCGTTAAACCCATGAAAAACCAAGAACGATAAGTGGAAAGTAATAAAGTTTTAACCGAAACATCTCTTACGGCTTCGTCTATAGACGTTTAGCTAAGGAACCGAGAGTGATTGTCGAGAAGGTACGCGAAGCGGCGACGAAGGCGAGAGGGAAATTTCGAGTCGGAACACAGTATTCACTTTCGGCGCGACAAGAGTTCGAGAGGGAAATTTAATTTTTCCGCGCGACAAAGATACCTTATTTAGCTTTTTGGATTTTATTAATACCGGTTATTAATTAAATGTCCGGTCCTAAAGATACAACTAACATTTTAAGACCGGAGTTTTAAAATTATCCGGTCCTAAAATTTTATTAGATTTTTAAGTTTTAAGACCGGAGGTTTATAAAACATCCGGTCCTAAAATTCAAATTATCTTTAGATCCGTTACTTATAAAATAAAATGTCGGTCTTAATGGCCTTCGTGATTGGTATATTAAATCAATAAAATAAATGATATTTTTGGACAAAAAATAAAGCAAAATTGGAGAATAAGTTTCTTTAATGAATTCTTGGAGAAGAGCCAAAAATTCATACGGTGTTCTTAATGTTTCTTACATTACTTGAGAATATATACACAACAACAAAAACACAAATGAAAAACAAGCTGAATATTATCATCCACAAGAATCGTGAACAACCTCGGCGATTTCGGCGTGAAGAGCATTAATTTCCGCTGGAGATCGGCAAGTTGTTGTCTTATTCTCTCCACCCGCAATATGAATGGATCATTACGGGAGGCGGAGAGGGGTCGAGGTAGGCGCGGCGGGGCCAACGAGGTTGGAGAGGGGATTACGAACATCTGCATGGCCGCTTCAAGATGACGGTTGAACTCGGCAAGAAAAGGATCGGCGGAAGGATCGAGGGGGTGCGGCATGAGCAATCTCTTCATCATCCGAAGAAATAACAATGGGTCCAACGACCGAGAGTCTTCGGAAACAATACGGCCTTGCTCCATTTGGAGGAGCGCACCATATAATGATCTAGCCATGGCACGAGTGAGGCGTGTATGCACCCCTACGAGCGGTTTGCTTGTATCTAACCATGGTTTGAGGATTTTGAGAAGTTGGGGCGAGAGCTAGGAAGTGAGGAGTTAACAAGGACAAAGAGGAGGTAGTGTGTGGAGTATATAAAGACGGATGGCGGGAGAGATAAACGTCGATGATGAATTCGTCAATTTACTTTTATACAAACTTTTAAGACCGGACTTTTATCTTATATCCGGTCCTAATTTTAATTCAATTACTTTTAAGACCGTCCTTTTATCAAATATCCGGTCCTAAAACTCATTTAAGACCGATATATTACTTGGTATCCGGTCCTAAAACTAATTTTTAATTCAATTACTTTTAAGACCGTCCTTTTATCAAATATCCGGTCCTAAAACTCATTGTTGAAATGAAAGTTCATTCTTTTCAAGAGTCCCTTCCCCATTGTTGAAATGAATTCAGAGTCTCTTCGGCTTCCACATAAACTTCCCAACTAGGCGTCTCCTCGTATTCTGAGCAAATATGCGTCTCCTCGTATTCTGAGCAAACTGTTTCAGGTCTATCACGCCGTCAACAACAAGCTGAAAGCGGTACTCGACGCCAATGACGTTGAGTACCATACCTCTGATGACGACGTCTCCGACCATTCCCTCCCCTCCGACAACGATGGGGAGGATTAGAATTTTAAGTTTTTTTTTTTTGCTGCCTTATGAGGCAGCAGAAAAAAAAAATTATTAAATAAAATTTTTATTTCCCAATCGCCTTCCTTGTTTGTCTTTAACTTTATGTTCTTTTTTCTCCGACAACAAGAACAAACAAAACATTGTCCTATTCGTGGTGATCAATCTTAAAAATTTGCGAGAATAAAGTTAACGATTGCGACCATACAAAACAAAACAAAAAAACATTATTTACCTTTTTTCGAATAAAAACAAACGAGTGACGACTATTCTCAAGTTTGGACCATCGTTGTCTTCCCTCTACTTTTCCGGATGTGATGAAAATTTTCGGTGTCGTTTTCGTTATCTTCTTTCTTTTTCCAACAAAAGAAAAGGGACACCGATGACGTTCTTCACATCCGAGAAAAGTTGAAGCAACAACGAAGCACAAAACTTGAGAAGACGCCTGAAACATGGTTGCCTTGAACCCTAACGATATGTCTAAAAATCGAGTCACCAACTCTATTTAAATGAAGAATATTAGGACCGGACGTTTAATAAATCCTCGGTCCTAAAAATTAAGCCTTATTTTAAAATTTAAAGTTAGGAGCGGACAACTAACAAATATACGGTCCTAAAGGTTTCGGCAATCTATTAAATAAAATGAAGACTTTTAAGACCTGACTACTAACAAATAAACGGTCCTAATAATTTAGCCGTATATTTTCTATACTTTTAGGACCGTACTTTTAACAAATATAAGGTCCTAAAAGTCTCTACCCAAATTTTTAGAATTAGACGAAGACTTTTAGGACCGGATATTTGTTAAATATACGGTCTTAAAATGGACGAAGACCTTTAGGACCGTACTTTTAACAAATATACGGTCTAAAAGTCTCTACCCAAATTTTTAGAATTAGACGAAGACTTTTAGGACCGGATATTTGTTAAATATACGGTCTTAAAATGGACGAAGACCTTTAGGACCGTACTTTTAACAAATATACGGTCCTAAAAGTCTCTACCCAAATTTTTAGAATTAGACGAAGACTTTTAGGACCGGATATTTGTTAAATATACGGTCTTAAAATGGACGAAGCCTTTAGGACCGCACTTTTAAAAATATACGGTCCTAAAAGTCGCGAATACTTTTGAGCCTCATCGGCTCATTTTCAACATCCGCTTGTACCTCAAATTTCAAGCACTAAATAGCTTTATCCACCATCCCATTCATTCGAAACCCAAAATGGACACACACAAATTGTTCGAAAAAATAAACAAATTTATTATTGAATTACATTGCTATATTTACAAATGAATTAATTAGCTAGTCGAAAAAATAAACAAATGTACGAAGGCTATTGTTGCTACAGCATCATATATTATTTACAAATGAATTAATTTAGGACATTAATTATTGTCTTGACTTGGATTTTCTAAGACTAGTTTATACAGATATTCACAAAAAACCTCGCGTATGTGCTCGATTTCATCATCATCAAATGGCTCTTCACGGGCAAACCTCGTAACATCAAAGACGAAACAGAATTAACATATTATGTGCATATTTCATATGTAACATTAAGCCATCGTGGTGAATTCAGCCATAACATCTTACCCTTAAAGTGACTTTAGTGTTTCCCTTCGTCACAATATCATATAAGTGTTTCATGACGTACGGGCCACATAAGTTCGATCGTTCCGGTTGCCGACGGGTCTAAAAATAACAATAAATATATATTAGAGCATATATAGCTTACTGACCAACTTCAGAAGGCAATTATGTCATGTCCAATTATGTACTAACCTTAATTTTGTGCCATTTAGGATCTGTCCAGTGTGGAAACAAGTACACCTTTCTTTGCACTTTACACAACCTATTTGATATGTACTCTGTCTCAATTCCAGAGGTAGTGTTGTGCTTGCATACAGGCACAAGAATCCAAAATCCGAAATTCGCCTCTTGAACCGGTTTCTCGTGCATGCACCTACAAGAATGACATCGATGAGGGAATTAGTATATATGTATATATGTGTGTCTAAACGGTGCATTTCAATTATGTAATCAAGGAAGAAGATACTTACTTCATAAATAGTTGAACACATGCACTAGTAACCTCAGCTCCAGGAAGCAGCATGGACTCTACATCTTCATTATCAACTAAAAGCGGTTGAGGATGAGGGAGGCCTACTACTTCATTGACAGGCCACGATTTATCTTTAAACCATTTTTTGGCTACCAAATCTTTTATTTTTCCTTGGCCGTCAAGTTAGCGGTAGGGGATGGAACTTGAGGAGGGTGGAGCTTGAGGAGGGTGGAGCTTGAGGAGGGTGGAGCTTGAGGAGGAGTAGAGACATCTACAAGCTTCACGGCCAAGAGATGAAGGTTCCCTTGACATCACTCACAACCTTGACTCATCGGTTGGGAGAGGGACAGGTGCATCAAAGATCACCTCTTCAAGCGACACTCGACTTCATCATCGACCATTTGTTCGTGGTGTACAGTTGATCCCAAGTTGTGGACAGTCCCTTTAGCAACCAATTGTCTATGACCATCACGATCCTCCACATACGGATGACAAGGTTGCTCGACTCGGCTGTCCAACAATGCAGCTCCCTCTAGTGCTCTGCTGCTGCATAGGTTCAGTGAAGGTGTCAAGGGATCCACACGGTCTCTGGCCGAGAGCTCGGGAGGAACTTCATTTTCTCCATCTCCTCCTTCATCTTGCTCATCTCAGATTGAAACATCCTCAATGTAGCATCTTTCGCCGCTGATTCCTCACTTAATTTGGCCGCGTCGATCCATCTCCTCCCGGGTAACCATACTTTGTCGTGGCGTTTGGATTTACCAAAGTATTGCTTTAGGCCTACCCGTCCTCCAATCCCCTTACACGCCCGCGTGATCGGTTTCCGGTCGCGGCGGTCGAACATCATTCCTCCGTCCGACGCAAAAGATCCCTCTGCCTCTTTCTTTTTAAGATCTTCTGTAAGATACGAGATAACGAGAAGCTTAGTGATGAAACATGTTTAGTAAGTAAAAAATAACAATATCGATACTTACAATTCGTTCGGCAACTACACGAGTTTTTCACTCGTGTAGGCGCCGCTTGGCTTTGCCGAATATACAACCAGAGCTCCTCGCGACGTATTGGAGATGGCGGCTGGTCAACTACCGTAGAAGGATTGGATTCAGCTTCATCTTCTAATCTCTTCCGTTTGGTTGCCATCAAATCTTTTCGGCCTTTTCATATCCGCCGCGAGAAGCCTGTGTGGGCAATCATTCTTTCTCCCAATCTCTGATATTTTTCCCTTATTTTCGTGAATCGGGATTGAAAACAACTATATATCAATTATGAATTCCAGCCATGTCACTAACGAAATTAGAGAACTTCGCTTGATATGAACGTCAAACATTAGTCAAATTCACTTCATCAAGTTTCAACATTTTACTTAAGGAAGATGTAGCATTGTAGAAGAAATTGGGAAAACCAAAGGAAAGGGAGTTGCGAAATGCTGCCAACTCGGTCAATTCATTCATTCATCATAAATGGTTCCTACACATATTAGAATAACTAACTAACTAACGGCAACGTCTAACCATGGCCATTACACGGTTTACATATCAAACTTGCATGGAACTAGGACATGCTCCTCTCATGCGGGACAAAGGCAGCAAATGTATACTTCTATTCACACACCAAACCATTTAACTAACGGGATTAGATGTACACAATAACATTCACATATCCTCACGGGTTAATAAGCAAACAAAAGTGCAAACAAAACTAAATATAACTCACCGAGCTTCGAGGTGGTCCGCTTCGAACAAATTGTTGCCAAGTTTGTTCATCAATAAATTTGTACTTGTCCCGGGGTTGATGGTCGGGCTTCTCCTCGGCAAAAATATAAGTGTTAGCCGAGAAAGGTCTTAAACTTCTGAACCGCTCGGCACAATAAGACAATGTTGAGTCTTTGAACTTCTCAGACTCAGGGACGGTGAATGTAAGCCGGATAGTGTCCCACATAGGATCCTTTATTGTTTTTGGTCCACATTTTTCCACTCATCGGTCAAAATGCTAACCTTGCTGCGTACTAGAGCGCCGACAAAACTAGTATATGTGCTTTTATTAGGACCGAAAGGTTGCAAATTTTCATCAAAATGAATCTCGAGCTTCGTCCCGGTATTCCGACTAAGGGATACTTCCATCATTCGTGTGCCGCTTCTACCACGGCGTGCACGGCGCGAGGAGGCTCAATGTGAGATGAAGAGGGTTCGTTTGTCCGACCCTCCCGGTCAAACCAGTATCTGGAGTTTCAAGAACACGAGTGGAATCGTTTTCACCGTTCATTTTCAAGACAGTAAGAGAGGAATGCTGAGAAAATGAGGGAGTAACGAGAGGCTAACGGTGCGCGGGCGAGGAAGAGAGGTAATGGAACAGGAAGGGTTTCGCAACGTGAACAGGGGTTCTTCGGTGAGAGTATGAGTGACAATGTGAGAGTGACAAAAGCTTCCGCGTGAAGTTAACGTTTGGCGCTTCATTTTTAAGACCGGACAAATACACATATACGGTCTTAAAAGATAACCTTTAAGACCGATCTCTATATATGTCCGGTCTTAAAATTAATTAATTTTTATTCAAACTTTAGTACCGGCCAAATTTTTGGTCCGTTCTTAAAGGGCTTTGGGTTTACTTGGGCATTTTGCCGCATCTAACTTTTAAGACCGGTCATTCTGTAACTATGGTCTTAACATTTATTACTTTTTATTTAAACTTTAGTACCGGACAAATTTTAAGTTCGGTCTTAAAAATCAAAGTTTTAAGACCGGCTTTTATATATGTTCGGTCTTAAAACTTTAATACCTTTATATTTATATTTTTCCGTATTATTTTGGAGTGTAGAAAATATAAGTCGCCTTGATGAGATTTCTACATAAAAGTATTTGATATTTCAATTTTTTTATTAACATTTTTAAGGCCGGTTGTTATTTTAACAGTGCGGATAAGATCTATGAAAAATTGATCAGAATAAGAAGTTCTTTATATTTACAAATATGCCACCGGTCACATATTTAGGACCGGTCGATAATTAGTCCGGTCTTAATGAGGCGTCCTTCATTGTGTAAGAAGTTCTTTTTATTTACAAACCTGCCACCGGTCACACCATTAAGACCGGTGCTTCGTTTATCCGCTCTAAATGAGGCGGTCTTATAGCCCTTCATTGTTTAAGAAGTTCTTTTTATTTACAAAACTGCCACCGGTCACACCTTTAAGACCGGTGCGTCGATTATCCGCTCCAAATGAGGCGAGTCTTAAAGCCCTTTTTGCACTAGTT